>MU772628.1:3051-28809 GCA_026770625.1 Nicotiana glauca | reverse complement strand
CACCTTCCCTCGGATCAACAGAATTCCTTACTTAGAATTTCTGGTTCGCAGACTTCATTTGGAAAGTCGAAATTTCCTCGATTCGGGATTTAAATAAATCGGTGACTTGGGACACCCTTAATTTATTCCAAGTGGCGACTCTAAAAAATAAACAAAATAATCCCGCTTCGAATATTGTCACTTTAATTGGAAAAACTCCCCGTTCGCCCGCTTTTGCCCCTCGGGGTGGGGGGGCAAGCCGAAAGGAGGTGTGACAAATAGTATAAAATATATTGGATAGGTGTAATACAGTTTTCTTCATTATAGTTCAGTGTTGAACTTATCTGAACAATAATTAATATTATATTTTAAAGTATTTTTTAAGTTAATAAATTTTATTAAGTACTTATTAAGGGTTTCCAAAAGAATTAGTCACATATTTTACATATAATGGTAATTCACTACATACTAATTATAGAACGACAATTGCAATGATACGAATGCCTGAAAATTGCAGAGGTGAAACACGGTTTAGGTGGGCATTGGACGCAGGGCCCACATGGGGAGTACAAAGTAAGACAACAACTATGAGAAGTGTGTAGTGACAATTGATGACATAAGCAAAGGCCAATTTAGTAAAGATACTCAAAAATTTATACAACAGGTAGAATAATATTCTGTTTTAACCACCCATAGAGTTCCATTATGCATGAAATGACCAAATTATCATTTAAATCCCAAGCACACATGTCGTCCAGCTGTGTGCTAACTCCCCCTTATTAGATAGTAGAATCTATACTAGTTCTACAAAGCCTGTACTGAACCCGGACCCAAAATCAAGGCAATAAAGTTCATTATAATGGTTCTATTTATTAATAATAATAATAATTTATGTTACATTTTTAGGCACAACTTTTTTAAGATCGTCGCTTAGCCATTTATTATTCATTATTTATGTTTTCTGATCATATCATTAGATAATTTATTAAAAGAAATATTTATAAGAAAGCAAGTGAAGGAATAAGCATATATCAAAGAAACAAAGGTAACTTGATATTTAATAACATAATTTAAGGTATGCAAAATGATTCTAAATGAACTATAATCATATATTAAAGAAGTTATTTTAATATTTGATGAATTTGTGGCCATATAATTTTTAATTAGAGGTCAAAAGAAAGAAGATATTTTAACAGATTATTTAGGTGTTTATTGATTAACTACTCATAATTTCTTATGACCATAGTTTATGCTTGAAAAAATATGGTGATTAAAGTCTAGGTTTAGATGAAAATCAAAAAGACCCAAATTCATTAAAATAAAGTCCAAGAATTAACTTAGTTTTTTCATTAACTCATTAATCCTTTATTTTTAAAAGAAAATTTTGTTACCCAACCAATTAAGGATTATATGATTTTTGAAAAACTAGTCTTAGAGTACGCGCTTTGTGCGTGTACCCATATCAATAAATACTAAATTTATTAAAAGATACGTAAATATAATTAGGCAATAAAAATAATAAATATTAGTATGTGTTTCCAGTTAGCCAACTCAAAAATAAAGAAATCACATGCAAAAGTTTTCACATGTCTTATTTTTACTTTGAGAACTTATGTGGGAATATCTTATGAAAAATTTTGTTATTTTTGTGACCTAATACATGAAAAAATAAATATATAATTACTTTTATCACGACTGTTCAAAGACTTGTCAGATAAAATAAATAAGAAATTGAATTTTTTGGTCATTTAAAGATTTGCGAATGAAAAAATTGGTCATATACCTCCTAAAAAATTAATAGTGACAATATAAAATCTAAAAATAACTATTATGGAGTGTGACGATCCGGCCCGTCGTCACGTGAGTTACCGCTCTGTTTCCACTTATTGTGTTGCTTCATGTTTCAATATCGGTATTAGAGTTGATCGGGTGGAATTGGATTGGTTTTGGATGATAATGAAGCAATTAGCCTCTTAGAAGGAAGGATGTTGTAGAAAAGTTAATCGGAAGTTGACTACGTAGTTAGAGGGCTCGTACGTGAGTTCCGGTGGTTCGGCTAACTTTGGGGGATGAATTGTGACTTAGGAGTGCAATCAGAATCGAATTTGGAGGTCCGGTGTAGAATTAGGCTTGAATTGGCGAAGTTGGAATTTTGGCGAATTCCGGTTGGTTGGTGAGATTTTGATCTGAGAGATAGAATGAAATTCCGAGAATTGCAGTTGCTTCATTATGTGATTTTGGATATGTCTGCAAATTTTCAGGTTATTCAGACGTTGTTTGGTCGGGTTTTTGATTGAATGCGCATTTCGGAAGTTTTGATGAAAACTAGGCTTAAATCCGATGTAATTTATTGGTTTTAGCGTTGTTTGACATGTTTTGAGGATTGGAACAAGTCGAGATAAGGTTGTTGGATGTATCGGTTCATTTGGTTGAGGTCCCGGGGGCCTCGGGGTTATTTCGAATGGTTAAACGGGAATTTTTGAAACTTGCAACAGGTCTGATATTTTTGGCTCCTGGTATTTCCGCATCTGCGGAAAAAGGACCGCAGGAGCGGTTCCGCAGATGCGGCTATTTGGTCGCAAAAGCGGTCCTGGAGAGGGCTGGCATTTTTCGCATAAACGGAAGCTTTTTTGCAAAAGCGAACACCGCAGATGCGGTAAGCGACCGCAAAAGCGGTCATGTGGATATTGTAGAGACCACAGAAGTGGTCAATGGGATCGCAGAGGCGACGACCGCAGAAGCGGTTTAAGACCGCAGAAGCGGCCCCAGTGGGTTTAAGTAAAACCGCAGAAGCGGTTCCGCAAAAGCGGTAGCGGGGCCGCAGAAGCGAAAAATGCAGAAGGGTTTAATGAAATAGTGGGTTCGAATTTCAGAAGTTAGAAAATATTTTGGGACTTCGGGAAGAGGCGATTTTGGGCGATTTGGAGAGATTTCGCAGGAGATTACATCAAGTATGAATTTGTATCCTCAAATAATATTGTTATGGTATTAAAACAAGGATTAAACACTGAAAATTGAAGGAATCAAACGGTAAAAATGGAGGTTATGGTTTGAAGCCTAAGAGAGTTTAAATTGACGATTTGAGGGGTCAATGGACTCTGATTCTTTTGTATTTTGTATGTACGGACTCGTGGTGAGACGAGGATTCCGAAGATGTGAATTTCGTAATTTTTTGAGAAGTGGACCCGGGGCTCAGGTTTTGCCAACTTCGTGGTTTTTGTTGTTTTTTTGAGTCTTTTCGATTGGGTCATGGTTTATTGGCCTATTGTGACGTATCCCTTATGGTTTTGATCAGATTCTATACGCGAAAAGGTAGATTCAAGAGGGAAAGGCTTGGCGAGCTAGATTATCAGCCGGCTAGAGGTGAGTAATACTTGTGAATGATATTTTGAGGGTTTAAAACCCCGGATTTGCACATCTTAGTGATGTTTTGAGGTGACTTGCACGCTGGACCTGAGCGTGGGATAGAGCACCGTTGGATATTGTGACTTGGTCTGTCTTGGTTGTTGGTTTTTACCGCGTATTTGTAAATGATTTGTTGTTATCATTATGACTTGGGCTCATTGCCATAATTGGGGCTTATTGCCGATTGTTTGAACTCTTTATGAACTATCATCAATGTTTCCCGAACTATTTGAAATATTATTTGAACTCAGTCCATGTAATTTACACTGTTTCATGAACTCAGCTATATTTTACTCAAAATTGGAGTTTTAACTGATATTTGAACTATTGTTTGAGCTGAGAATTATTATTTTACTGATGCCTGAGGGGCTTTTGACTATTTTGGACTGATTGAGGCTGATGGCCATATGTGAGGGCATGAGGAGCGATGTGAGGAGGCTTTTAGGCCTCGAGTGTATTATGAACAGTCTTTCAGGCCTCGTATTGATATTATTCAGGCTTTCAGGCCTTGTTTATAGCGCTTGGGCTGTAGGATCTCCTCCGGAGTCTGCACACCCACAGTGAGCGCGGGGTACCCCCTTTGAAATGGACAGTGGTAACAATGACACTGTCATATGTGTTTCATTCATGTAACAATGACTGACCAGTCAGGTAACAATGACTGACTAGTGATAACAATGACACTGAAACCCGCTTTGATCAGGTAACAATGGCTGACCGGTCAGGTAACAATGGTTGACCCTACTTGTGTATTCTTGTTTATTTGATTCCTTTCAAAGAGAATGTCTTGCTATGTTTTCATGGATTTCTACTGTTTATTTGGTTTACTGCTTGAGATAGCATTATTTGTGCCCTTTTGGGATTTTATATTTTCAGTTGTTATTCATTTTTATTACCACTGAGTTGGAAGTACTCACTTTACTCCCTGCACCATGTGTGCAGATCCAGGTCCTTCTTCACGGGCTGAGTAGACATTTCAGTGATCAGCAGGCTTGCTTATTCGGAAGAGTTTGAGGTAGCTGCATGGCGTTCACAACCGTTGACTCTTCTTCCTATCCTTGTCTTTTGTTTTCCGCACTTTCAGACATTTAGACAGATTATATAGTAAGGCATTATTCTATTTTGTAGAGGCTCATATTCGTGACACCTGGTCCATGGTTGGGCTATATGCTATGTTTTGCTAAACATCGGTATTCTTACTAGTATTTTCATATTTTTCTTAAATGGTTTAATGTTAAATGTTTCACTTATCAAATAGCGGTTGTCAATTGGGTTGATTATTTGTTTAATGGTCGGGCTTGCCTAGTAGTGTGCTAGGCGCCATCACGACCGGGTTTGGGGTCGTGACAAGTTGGTATCAGAGCCTAGGTTACTTGGTCTATCGAATCATTAGCCGGTTTAGTAGAGTCTCGCGAATTGGTACAGAGACGTCTGTATTTATCCTCGAGAGGCTGCATAACCTTTAGGAAAATTTCAAATTCTTGAACTCTTGTCGTGCGACTTTGTTGTTCTGAGAACTAAACTTCTGTATTCTATTCTCTCGCAGATGGAGAAAACTCATGCTATCGAACGTGGCGGAGGCCACCATTGCCACCTGCTAGAGGCCGTGGACACGGCCGTGGTCGTGGTCGTGGTCAAGGTAGAGCAGCAGGGGCAGTACCAGTTGACCCACCAGTCGCCCCTATTCAGGATCAACCTCCAGCTGTAGAGGTTCCTGTAGCACCTGCTAAGGCACCAGTTGTGCCTATTGTGATTCCGGGTCTTCCAGAGGCCATAACACAGATTTTATCGGTTTGCACTGGCCTAGATCAGGCAGTCTCGCCCACTACTGCCGCAGCTACATCTTAGACCGGGGGTGGTCATCAAAACCCCGTAGCTCGCACTCCTGAGCAGGTAGTGCAGGGTTTACAGACACCAGAGGCCCCACCAGTCCAGCTAGTTGCCCCAGTCCAGCCAGTGGCTCCAGTTCAGCCGGTTGCCCCGGTTCAGGGTGATGGGATTCCTGTGACGCCAGACGATGAGCAACGTCATCTGGAGAGGTTCAACAGGCTTTCACCTCCGGTATTCAGTGGTATTCTGGGCGAGGATGCCCAGGGTTTTCTCGACAAGTGTCGACGTATGCTTCGGACAACGGGGATCTTAAAGTCGATCGGGGTATCATTTACTACCTTTCAGTTCTTTACTTGGTGGGAGGCGTATGAGCGGCGTAGGCCGATAGGTGCAGCACCATTGACCTGGCAGGAGTTCTCCACTATTTTTCTGGAGAAGTGGGTACCACGATTGTAGAGAGAGGAGCTACGTAGGCAGTTTGAGTGGCTTCGACAGGGAGATATGTCTGTGACGTAGTATGAGGTGAGATTCTCAGAGTTAGCTCATTATGCTCCATGGATGGTTCCGACTGATCAGGAGAGGGTCAGGCGATTTGTAGACGGGCTCATTTATCCCATCTGTATTCTGATGACTCGAAAGAGGGTCCTGAGCCACACCTTTGAGGATGCAGTGGATATGGCTCGTGACATTGAGACGGCTCGCCGTCAGGAGAGAGAGGAGAGGGAGGCCAAGAGGCCTCGGGGATCAGGTAGCTTCAGTGGTGCTCCGTCTAGAGGCCAGGTTTAGCAGAGTAGAGGTCGTTCTTTCAGGCCTCCATAACCAGCTCATTCAGAGTACCGTGGTTCATCTTCTGGTCGGGTTTACCATGGCTCTCATTAGAGTCAGCCATCTCTTAGTGTACTTCCAGCGCATAGTTCGTCTCATGCCCCGTCTGTTCAGGGTTCCTCCAGATCGAGTGCGTCAGCTAGTCATTCTGATGCGCGGGGTTCCCTTAGGTCCCATTCCCCATCACCAGGGAGTTGTTATGAGTGAGAGGAGTTTGGGCACATGTGGAGGCAGTGTCCTCGGCACCGCAGCAGTCAGTATTAGTAGAGGGGTGAGCCCTCATCTTCTGGTCCGTCTTCTTCAGCACCCGCCCCGCCAGCTAGGGGTGAGGGTCAGGCATCTAGGGGTTACCCTCGAGGGGGAGGCCGATCAGGTGGTCAGGCTCGTTTCTATGCTCTTCAGGGCCGATCAGATGTTATTGCCTCACATGTTGTCATCACAGGTATTATTTCAGTCTGTCACTGAGATGCCTCGGTCTTATTTGATCCTGGTTCCACTTATTCCTATGTATCTTCATACTTTGCTCATTATTTGGGTATGACCCGAGGGTGTCTTGCGTTGCCTGTGCACGTATCTACCCTGGTGGGAGATACTATCATTGTGGACCACGTGTATTGGTCTTGTCTTGTTACTATTGGGGGTCTGGAGACCCGAGTTGATTTACTGCTATTGATCAAGGTTGATTTCGATGTCATTCTGGGCATGGATTGGCTATCTCTGTGCCATGCTATTCTAGACTGTCACGTCAATACAGTCACATTGGCTATGCCGGGTATCCCGAGGATCGAGTGGCATGGTATGACTGATTATGTACCCAGTAGGGTAATTTCTTTCTTAAAGGCCCAGCGGATGGTTGGGAAGGGATGTTTATCATATTTGGCATTTGTGAGAGCTGTTGGAGCTGAGACTCCCAGCCTTGATTCTGTTCCATTGTGAGGGATTTTCTGTATGTGTTTCCATCGGACCTTCAGGGCATGCCGTCGGACAGGGATATTGACTTTGATATAGATTTGGTGTCGGGCACTCAGCCCATCTCTATTCCTCCCTATCGTATGGCACCAGCTGAGTTAAAGGAATTGAAGGAGCAGCTTCAGGAACTCCTAGATAAGAGGTTTATTCGCCCGTGTATGTCACCGTGGGGTGCACCGTTGTTGTTTATCAAGAAGAAATATGGCTCAATGAGGATGTGTATTGATTACAGGCAGTTGAACAACGTAACGGTGAAGAACAAGTATCCTCTACCATGCATTGATGATTTGTTTGATCAACTACAGGGAGCGAGGGTATTCTCGAAGATTGATCTTCGTTCAGGCTATTACCACCTGAAGATTCGGGATTCTGATATTATGAAGACGGCTTTCAGGACGAGATATGGGCATTATGAGTTTCTAGTTATGTCTTTTGGGCTGACTAATGCCCTAGCCGCGTTCATGTATTTGATGAACAACGTATTCCGACCGTATTTGGATTCCTTTGTGATTGAGTTTATTGATGACATCCTGGTGTACTCCCGTAGCCAGGAGGAGCACGCTCAGCATTTGAGAGTAGTATTGCAGATGTTGAGGGAGGAGAAGCTTTATGCAAAGTTCTCCAAGTGTGAGTTCTGGCTTGGGTCTGTGGCTTTTCTGGGACACGTGGTGTCCAGTGATGGTATACAGGTGGATCCGAAGAAGATAGAGGCGGTGCAGAGTTGGCCTAGACCGACCTCAGCCACTGAGATCCGTAGTTTCCTTGGGTTGGCGGGGTATTATCGCCGGTTTGTTCAGGGATTTTCTTCTATTGCATCACCCTTGGCCAAGTTGACTCAGAAGGGTGCTCCATTTGTGTGGTCCGAGGAGTGTGAGGAGAGCTTTCAGAAGCTCAAGACAGCTTTGACCATGACTCCAGTATTGATATTGCCATCAATTTTAGGTTCCTACACCGTGTATTGTGATGCCTAGAGAGTTGGCATAGGATGTGTACTGATGTAGGAGGGTAGATTTATTGCATATGCTTCTCGTCAGTTGAAGCCCCATAAGAAGGCACTATTTGTATGGTGTTTCTTGTGAAGTGTATACAGATCATCGCAGCCTTCAGCACCTGTTCAAACAAAAAGATCTTAATTTGAGACAGCGGAGGTGGCTTGAGTTGCTTAAGGATTATGACATTACCATATTGTATCATCCGGGGAAGGCCAATGTAGTGGCCGATGCTTTGAGCCGGAAGACGGTTAGTATGGGCAGCTTGGCTTATATTCCAGTTGGGGAGAGGCCCATGGCAGTTGATGTTTAGGCGTTGGCCAATCGGATGGTGAGATTGGATATTTCAGAGCCGAGTCGGGTGTTGGCTTGCGCTGTTTCTCGATCCTCCTTATATGATCGCATCAGAGAGCGTCAGTATGATTATCCATATTTGCTTGTCCTCAAGGACAAGGTTCATCACGATGATGCCAGGGATGTGACTATTGATAGTGACGGTTTGTTGAGGATGTAGGGCCGGATTTGCGTGCCCAATGTAGATGGACTTCGAGAGTTGATACTAGAGGAGGCTCACAGCTCGCGGTACTCCATTCATCCGGGTGCCGCGAAGATGTATCAGGACTTGAGACAGCATTACTGGTGGAGGAGGATGAAGAAGGATATTGTGAGTATGTAGCCCGATGTCTCAATTGTCAGCAGGTCAAGTACGAGCATCAGAGACCGGGTGGTGTTCTCCAGCGTATGGTTATTCCTGAATGGAAATGGGAGCAGATTGCTATGGATTTTATGAGTGGTCTCCCTCGGACTTCGAGGAAGTTTGATTCAGTTTGGGTGATTGTGGATCGACTGACCAAGTCCGCGCACTTCATTCCAGTATGCACTACTTACTCATCGGAGCGGTTGGTAGGGATTTTTATTCGGGAGATTGTCAGGTTACATGGGGTCCCAGTGTCTATTATCTCTGATAGAGGTACTCAATTTTGGAGGGCATTTCAGCGGGAGCTGGGTGCGCAGGTAGAGTTGAGCACATCATTTCATCCTCAGACGGACGGACAGTCTGAGCGCATTATTCAGATCTTGGAGGATTGTTGCATGCCTGTGTTATTGATTTTGGAGGTTCATGGGATGAGTTTTTGCCGATTGCAGAGTTTGCCTACAACAATAGTTATCAGTCGAGTATTCAGATGGCCCCGTATAAGGCGTTGTATGGTAGGCGGTGTAGATCTCCTGTTGGATGGTTCGAACCCGGCGAGGCTAGATTGCTGGGGACTAAGATGGTTTAGGATGCTTTAGAGATAGTGAAGTTGATCCAGGAGACGCTTCGTACAGCACATTTGCGCCAGAAGAGTTATGTGGACCGGAAGGTTCGTGGTGTATCATATATAGTAGGCGAGAAGGTCTTGTTGAAGGTTTCGCCCATGAAGGGTGTTATGCGGTTCGGGAAGAAAGGGAAGCTGAGTCCGAGGTTTATTGGGACTTTTGAGATACTCAGGAGGATTGGAGAGGTGGCATATGAGCTATCTTTGCCACCCAGCTTGTCCAGTGTGCATCCGGTATTCCATGTGTCTATGCTCTGGAAGTATGTTGGGGACCCGTCTCATGTGTTGGATTTCAGCACGGTTCAGCTGGATGATGATTTATCATATGATGTGGAGCCAGTGGCTATTCTGGGTCGACAGGTTCGAAAGTTGAGGTCTAAGGACATAACTTCAATGAAGGTGTAGTGGAGAGGTCGGCCCGTGGAGGAGTCCACTTGGGATACCGAGCGGGAGATGCTGAGCAAATATCCTCACTTGTTTGAGACTCCAGGTATGTTTCTTGAACCGCTCGAGGACGAGCGTTTGTTTTAGTTGGGGAGGATGTGACGACCCATCCCATCGTCACGTGAGTTACCGCCCCGTTTACCCCCTTATTGTGTTGCTTCATGTTTCAATATTGGTATTAGAGTTGATCGGGGTAGAATTGGGTTGGTTTTGGATGATAATGAGGCAATTAGCCTCTTAGAAGGAAGGATTTTGTAGAAAAGTCAATCAGAAGTTGACTATGTAGTTAGAGGGCTCGTACGTGAGTTCTGGTGGTTCGGCTAGCTTCGGGGGATGAATTGTGACTTAGGAGTGTGATCGGAATCGAATTTGGAGGTCCAATGTAGAATTAGGCTTGAATTGGGGAAGTTGGAATTTTGGCGAATTCTGGTTGGTAGGTGAGATTTTGATCCGAGGGTAAGAATGGAATTCTGAGAGTGGCAGTAGCTTCGTTAGGTGATTTTGGATATGTTTGCAAATTTTCAGGTTATTCAGACGTTGTTTGGTCGGGTTTTTGATTGGATGCACATTTCGAAAGTTTTGATGAAAACTAGGCTTGAATCCGATGTAATTTATTGGTTTTAGCATTGTTTGACGTGTTTTGAAGATTGGAACAAGTCGAGATAAGGTTGTTGGATGTATTGGTGCTTTTGGTTGAGGTCCCGGGGGCCTCGGGGTTATTTCGGATAGTTAAACGGGAATTTTTGAAGCTTGTAACAGGTCTGATATTTTTGGCTCTTGGTATTTCCGCATCTGCGGTAAAAGGACCGCAGGAGCGGTTCCGCAGATGTGGCTATTTGGTCGCAAAAGCGGTCTTGGAGAGGGCTGGCATTTTTCGCATAAGCGGAAGCTTTTTCGCAAAAGCAGACACCGCAGATGCGGTAAGCGACCGCAGAAGCGGTCATGGGGATATTGTAGAGACCGCAGAAGCGGTCAATGGGATCGCAGAGGCGGCGACCGCATAAACGGTTTAAGACCGCAGAAGCACCCCAGTGGGTTTAAGTAAAACCGCAGAAGCGGTCAAATGGTCGCAGAAGCGATCCCACAAAAGCGGTAGCGGGACCGCAGAAGCGAAAAATGCAGAAGGGTTTAATGAAACAGTGGGTTCGAATTTCAGAAGTTAGAAAACATTTTGGGACTTCGGGAAGAGGCGATTTTGGGCGATTTGGAGAGATTTCGAAGGAGATTCCATCAGGTATGAATTTTAGCCTCAAATAATGTTGTTATGGTATTAAAAAAAGGATTAAACACTGAAAATTGAAGGAATCAAAGGGTAAAAATGGAGGTTATGGCTTGAAGCCTAAGAGAGTTTAAATTGACGATTTGATGGGCTAAATTGACTCCGATTCTTTTGTATTTGGTATGTACGGACTCGTGGTGAGACGAGGATTCCGAAGATGTAAATTTCGTAATTTTTCGAGAAGTGGACCCGGGGCTCGGGTTTTGCCAATTTCGTGGTTTTTGTTATTTTTCGAGTCTTTTCGATTGGGTCATGGTTTATTGGCCTATTGTGACGTATCCCTTATGGTTTTGATCAGATTCTATACGCGAAGAGGTAGATTTGAGAGGGAAAGGCTTGGCGAGCTAGATTATCGTCCGGCTAGAGGTGAGTAATACTTGTGAATGATATTCCGAGGGTTTAAAACCCCGGATTTGCACATCTTAGTGCTGTTTTGAGGTGACTTGCACGCTGGACCTGAGCGTGGGGTATAGCAACGTTGGGGATTATAACTTGGTCCATCCCGGTTGTTGGTTTTTACCGCGTATTTGTAAATGATTTGCTGTTATCATTATGACTTGGTCTCATTGCCATACTTGGGGCTTATTGTCGATTGTTTGAACTCTTTTAAACTATCATCACTGTTTCCCTCACTATTTGAAATATTATTTGAACTCAGTCCATGTGATTTACACTGTTTCATGAACTCAGCTATATTTTACTTAAATTTGGAGTTTTAACTGATATTTGAACTATTATTTGAGCTGAGTATTATTGTTTTACTGATGCCCGATGGGCTTTTGACTATTTTGGACTGATTGAGGCCGAATCCCATATGTGAGGGCATGAGGAGTGATGTGAGGAGGCTTTCAGGCCTCGAGTGTATTGTGAACAGGCTTTCATGCCTCGTATTGATATTATTCAGGCTTTCAGGCCTTTTTTATAGCGCTTGGGCTGTAGGAGTCCCTCCGGAGTCTGCACACCCACAGTGAGCGTGGGGTACCCCCTTTGAAATGGACAGTGGTAACAATGACGCTGTCATACGTGTTTCAGTCAGGTAACAATGACTGACCAGTCAGGTAACAATAACTGACTAGTGGTAACAATGACACTGAAACCCGCTTTGGTCAGGTAACAATGGCTGACGGTCAGGTAACAATGGTTGACCCTACTTGTGTATTCTTGTTTATTTGATTTCTTTCAAAGAGAATGTCTTGCTATGTTTTCATGGATTTCTACTGTTTATTTGGTTTACTGCTTGAGATAGCATTATTTGTGCCCTTTTGGGATTTTATATTTTCAGTTGTTATTCATTTTTATTACCACTGAGTTGAAAGTACTCACTTTACTCCCTGCACCATGTGTGCAGATCCAGGTCCTTCTTCACGGGCTGAGTAGACATTTCAGTGATCAGCATGCTTGTTTATTCGGAAGAATTTGAGGTAGCTGCATGGCGTTCACAACCGTTGACTCTTCTTCCTATCCTTATCTTTTGTTTTTCGCACTTTCAGACATTTAGATAGATTATGTAGTAGGGCATTATTCTATTCTTTAGAGGCTCATATTCGTGACACCGGGTCCATGGTTGGGCTATATGTTATGTTTTGCTAAACATCGGTATTCTTACCAGTATTTTCGTATTTTTCTTAAATGGTTTAATGTTTAATGTTTCACTTATCAACTAGCGGTTGTCAATTGGGTTGATTATTTGGTTATTGGTCGGGCTTGCTTAGTAGTGTGCTGGGCGCCATCACGACCGGGTTTGGGGTCGTGGCATTGAGTTAATATTTATAATAAATATGTTAATATGAAAAAAAAATAGTGATACATTATCATTTATAGAACTTAATGCGAAAAAGAAAAAAGATGATAACTTATTTACATTTTGTCTTCCTATTTTATATTTAATATTTTAAATAAATATTTTTATCAAATATGACTCTTGATACTATATTATAGCCAATTTACTCTATTTTTTTTTCTTTTACTATCAACGCTTTTCTTGCAAAAATAAAATTTATGTACCTTAATAGCTTCGTGAAGTAAGTAGTATTCTTATATGATGAATTTGACAAAGAATTTAGAAAATTTTTTCTAATTAATTAATTCAAAAGCTTAATTATTTGTTCTCAATATTTTTTCTAATGTAATCTTAATTGATTTTTACCTTTTAAATATAATAATTTACTACATAATTCAAGTGAGAAAATCTAATAAATAAAGTTTTATTCATTTAAAAGTTCGTAATATTAGAAATAAATGAATCCATATTCTTATATTTTACTTAGAACAATAAGTAAATGACCCCAGTTATTCATCACAAATTGTATTTTTAAATTTTAATTTAATATGAAAGCAAGAAAATAATAGAAAAATGTATTATTGTATGATATTTTTTTACTATGATAAGATCTTGCTTTAACTTTGCATAGTCATTCAGAAATTAAGCACAACATATTATCTGTTCACATTTAATAAATAAGACATCATGTTACTTCATTAAATTAAAATATAATAGAAAACATATTATGTTAAGAAAAACCATTTATTGTAAAGTATTGTCCACCTTTCTTTTACTTGTCATCAAATAAATTCTTTAAATTGAATCTATTTTAAATTTATTTTAGTCTTAAGATTTTAAATTTATACAACAATAAGCAGATGGTCAACTTTCTAATATTTGGTAAGAGAAAATTTAAGTCAAATCGTGTTTTAATATTTAGCTTAATATTATTGCTTAAATCTTTGGTGTTAGAAGTAATTATTATAAAAGGAAAGAATTTATATAACTAAAATCTTTTTAAATTAAGATTCTTAAATATAGAAGTTTGTATATAGTTTGAATAAGGAAATATTTAATATATATACACTTTAATTTTTGAAATTTTAAATATTAGAAAAATAATTAAATGACTATTCTTAAATATTAGGAAAATTATTAAATGAATATTTCTAAATATATTTTCGAAATTAAATATTAGGAAAATAATTAAATGACTATTCTTAAATACTAGGAAAGTTATTAAATAAATATTTCTAAATATTAGGATAGTTATTAAAAGACTATTTTATCTAGTTTGAACTCTAATTTTAAAAGACAAACGACATTTCGCTAAGGGCCTTCGTGCTTTTAATATAATATAGATTAAATTATTTTAAGAAACAAAAAATATATTTATTTCAATAGCATATGACCATCTGCCATATTTAATAAATATGAGATTACAAGTTGATTACTTGCTAAGCACCTCTCCCTTTTCCTCTTGTGATGACCCGGCCAGTCGTCTCATGAGTACCACTCCGTTTCTCCCATTTCAGCTTTTTATGCTTCGTTATTCGTGTTTTATATGATCGGGTTGATTAGTTTGAGTTCGGAGAGGATTTGGTAAGAAATGAGACACTTAGTCTCTTTTAAGAAGGCTTAAGTTGAAAAAGTCAACCGGATGTTAACTTATGTGTTAGAGGGCTCGGATGTGAGTTCTGATAGTTTCGGGATGTGATTTGTGACTTAGGAGCGTTATCAGAATGGGTTTTAGAGTTGTAGAGAAGATTTAGGCTTTAATTGGCGAAGTTGAAATTTTGGCAATTTTCGGTTGATAGGCGAGATTTTGATATAGGGGTCGGAAAGAAATTTTGAGAGTTGGAGTAACTTCGTTGTGTCATTTGGGATGTGTGCGCAAAATTTCAGGTTATTCGGACGAGATTTGATAGACTTTTCGATCGAAAGCATAATTTAAGAGTTCTTAGGCTTGAATCCTATGTTTAATTGGTGATTTGATGTTGTTGTGAGCGTCCCGAAGTTTTGAACAAGTTTGAACGATGTCATGGATATGTTGATACAATTGGTTTGAAGTTCCGAGAGTTCCGGGTAGGTTCTGGGATGTTTTAGGCCGAAAATCATAGATGTAGCATGTCCAAAAGGGTTGCAGGCCTCATAACCCTCCCGCACGGTCTGCACAAAAAGAAGTGCGTCCGCAGTATGTGCTATGCGGACCGCACAAAATAAAGTGCGGCCGGGGTATGGAACATTTCATTGGTCCTACTTCGGAAGCTTATATCTTTAATTTATAAGGAATTTTGAGATGATTCAAAAACAAAAGTTATAGATATTTGAATCTGGTTTTCAGAAACATATTATAATAGGCATTTGGATATCATTAGCGAACGTTATGGACAAAATACTAAAGTCTATCATTGTAGAGGAAAACCTGTGCGGCCGCAGTCGTTTTTGTGTGGACCGCATTGGTTTTATGCGGACCGCGGTCAATTTTTTGCGGTCCGCAGAGGTAGAAATCCGTGGGGTACTCTATAAATATGAGTTTTTGGGTTTTATTTGATATTTTGACATAAAGAGCTCGGATTTTGGCGATTTTTCGAAGTTTTTTCAAGAAATTCATCGGGGTAAGTGATTCTAACTCAGATTTGGCAAGAGTACATGAATCTATCATTGAATTAATCATTCAATTCGTGATTTGGAATGGAATTTGGAAAGAAAATTGTGAAATCTTTCAAAAATGTAAAATAACAATTTGAAGGACCAAATGGTATCGGAATCGGATAATTTTTGTATGGTTAGACTTGTAAGAGTATAAGGATTCTAGTTTTGTGAAGTTTTGTGAATTTTTGTCAATTTTGAGATGTGGGACTAGGGGTCGGGTTTGACCAATTTTGGGAATTTTGTGGTAATTTGATTATTTTCGAGTGGGCTTTGTTCCCTTAGCACATTTTGATTGTTTGGTACTGATTTCGGCTAGATTTGGAGCATCCGGAGGCCGATTCGAGAGGCAAAGGCATCGCGGGCTAGAGTTCAGACCGGATAGAGGTGAGTAATAATACTAAATGATGTCCTGAGGGTTTGAAACCCCGGATTGCACATCGTAGTGTTATGTTGAGGTGAGACATATGCTTGGTGACGAGTGTGGGGTCGTGCACTATTGGGAATTGTGACTTGGTCCGTTCCGGTTGATGATTTTACCGCATATTTGACTAAAACTTATTTGCTACCATTATGATTTGCGCTGATTGCCATATTTGGTGTAATGACCCGATCGATCGTTTTGAGTTCTAGCGCTCCGTTCAGCAGTTGAAGGCTATGAACAACTTCATTTCAGGTATTATGACTTGTACGCATGGTCGGAATTAAGTTCCGAGAGGTTCGGAGTCGATTTAGAAAGAGAATTCCTATTTTGAAAGCTTAAAGTTGAAAGAATGAACTAGGATTAGAATTTCGAGTGAACGACCTCAGAATCGGGATTTGAAGGTTCCAACAGGTTTGTATGATGATTTCGGACTTGGGCGTATGTCCGGTTCGGGTTTTGGATAATCCTGGAGCGTTTTGGCGCCTATTGTGGAAGTTAGCATTTTAGAAGAAATTTCATAAGTTTGGTTTGAAGTGCATTTTAGTGTTATCAATGTCCGTTTGGAATTTTGAGACTGGGAGTAGCTCCGTATGGTGATTCTGGAGTTGCGAGCGTGATAGGAAGTGAATTCGGGAGGTCCGTAGGTCATTTTAAAGCCATTTGACTAAAGATAGAAATTTGAAGGTTTTTGAGAAGTTTGACCGGAAGTGGAATTTTTGATATCAGGGTCGGAATCTGATTCTGGAAGTTGGAGTAGGTCCGTAATGTCAAATATGACTTGTGTGCAAAATTTGAGGTCAATCGGACATGATTTGATAGGTTTAAACATCGAAAGCAGAAGTTGTAAATTTCAAAGTTCATAAAGCTTGAATTGGGGTGAAATTCATTGTTTTAGCGTTGTTTGATATGATTTGAGGCCTCAAGCAAGTCTGTAACGTGTTTTGGGATTGGTTGGTAGGTTTGGATGAGGTCCCGGGGGCCTCAGATGGATTCCGGGTGGTTAACGGATCTAATTTGGAGTTGATGAAAAGCTGAGGCAGCTGATATATGGTATTTCTGCACCTGCGAAGATTTGGCCATAGGTGCAAAACCGCAGAAGCGGCCAGGAAGACCGCAAATGCAGATTTTGGTGAGGGGAGCTGGGACCGCAGATGCAGTCAGGGAGCCGTAGATACGGGACCGCAACTGCGAAAAAGGACGAGCAAAAGCGGAAGCTGGGGTGGCTAGGGTGGATCGCAGAAGCGGCCTGGTGACCGCACCTGCGGAACCGCAGAAGCAGTCCAGGGTCCGCAGGTGCGGAAATGACTGGAGCAGTGAGGTCTTTAAAATTCGGGGTTGAGTTCATTTCAACCCCATTTTTCTTCCATTCGAGTCGATGGGGAGCAGTTTTGAGGCGCCATTTTCGTCACTTGTTATGAGGTAAGTAATTTATGCTAGCTTTGAGTTAAATACAAGGTTTACACATGGATTTGGGCATGAAAAATGGTAGAAAAACCTGGGGTTTGAGGGAAGACCTAGAAAATTAGTGTGCTTGAAATTTAGCCATGATTTTGGGGATGAAATTAAGAGAAAATTATATATTTGAGTTCGTGAGTTCATGGGTAATCTTTAACTTTGAAAAATTTCGGATTCCGGGCACGTGGGCTCGAGGGCGTTTTGGTTAACTTTTTTATCGGAATTAGGAGTTTCTATAAATTAGATTGTATTGAATATTTGAGCATATATTAATGTATTTACATAATTATTGGCTAGTTTTGAAGCGTTGTGCATCGATTCACGTCTTCGAAAGGGCGTGGAATGCCGATTATGGATCTTCGGAGCGAGGTGAGTCTCCTTTCTAATGTTGTAAGAGGGAATTGTCCTCATAGGTGATTTAATTGGTTATGTGCTCCTATTTGTGGGGGGCTACGTACGCATGAGGTGACGAGAGTCCGTGCGTAGCTACTATTATGCTATTGTCCGGGTAGTCTAGGACCCAAAAGCATGCTATACTTGGAATATTTGTAATCTCATGGATAGTTGAATTGCTAAAATCATATCGAAATAGCAAATAAATTTCTAAAAAGACCTAAACCTCATTTTCTTAAATTGTTAAAAGAGGATTAGCTTTTCTTTGAATAATTGCTCCATGTTGACTTCTTGATTGAATGTCTCTATGTGTTTATTTTGGAGTGGGCCGAACGCCTCGGCAGGTTAAATAGATGCATCTATGGTTCGTGCCATTCAACCCTCGGCAGTGCACAGTTTACATTTCTGTTGGAGCGGGCCGTCGACCTCGGCATGATTTGCGCATGCTTGTATTGCTTGCCTTGAAACGTATTGGAGTTGTTGCTGCCTATTCTGGCTTAAGAATATGTGTATAAATGATAAAAAAGAATGATTTTCTATACAAGAAAGAATTATTTATTTGCTTCAACCCATTGCATTATAATCATGTTTATAAAAATCCACGGTTTAATATATTATGGATAAATCATTATTGGACCATTAGTAAGTGTCAAAGTTGACCATCTCGTCTCTACTTCTTTGAGATTAGATGGGATACTCATTGAGTACATGTTGATTATGTACTCATACTACACTTTTGTGTATTTTTGTTGCACATGTAACATGTAATCCTAGTGGCCTACTGGGAGTAGCAGCGTGGACGATTCTGGGACTAGGTGAGTTGCATTTTTTAGAGGCGACCCATAGCTACTGTAGTCCCTTTCAGCATATTGTATTTATTTCCTGTCCACTGTATTTCGAATGGATGTTGTATTTTATTTCCTTATCAGTAGATGCTCATGCACTTGTGACACCGGGTTCTGGGATGGTTTGTAGTATTTGTATTAATTGTTCATCATTTAAATTTGATTTGAGACAACTTACGTTTAATTGCTAAACCTGAAGGAAAATACTAGATTTCAAAAGTATTAAAATGATAATTTAATTAAATATTTGGTTGGCTTGCCAGACAGTGATGTCCGGCGCCACCACGACCCTTAGTGGATTTTGGGTCGTGACAACATGGTACCAGAGCACTAGGTTCCTAGGGTCTCACGAGTCATGAGCAAGTGTAGTAGAGTCTCGCGGATCGGTACGGAGACGTCTGTACTTATCCTCGGGAGGCTGTAGGACTGTTAGGAGTACTTCCCTTCTTGATTCCCTATCGTGCGATTTGATCCTTGGAGGCGTATGCCCTTAATTCATTCCTACTCAATCTTATGCGACGTGAAGCGCTTGTTATAAATCAAGAGTTGAAGAATTTTAATATCACTACAAATGTGGTGCGGGTGTTTCTCCCTAAGGGATTATTTGAGCTATTATCGTCACCTTGTGAAAGGATGTTCTGTTGTTTCAGCTCAGTAGTGGTACTTTTGAGAGCTATGATGCTAGGCACAAGTTGCCATGATGCTTATGAACGAATGTTGTGCAGTAGTGATATGATGGTAGGATGATTGCCTATGTGTCGGGGCAGTGAATGACTTGAAGGAAAGTTTACTCAGTACATAATCAAGAGATTCAATATTTTATTCCCGGGAGGGAAAGGCAATCGAACTAAGGATGGTCAGATATGGACTGATGGACGTAAAGAGACTTGGTAATTGCAAGCGTGGTGGAGTTTTCTCCTATTATGGGGTAATATTGTCCTAGTTGGACGTATTAAGTTTGTCGGTGTTATGATCTTCCACAATCCGCCTTTGGGGCGGGACATCAGGAAATAGTATCGGAGATGCAACTATCAGATATCGCGGGGTGCGGTAGTTCTGGATTGAATCAGTATTTCAAATGTGGCGGTTCAAGAAAGATGACCTTTGGAAAAGTTTGGAGTTAGTAGCAAATTGTGGTTTTAAGTACTATGAAGATAAATTGTATTAAGACAACGACTGAACAACAGAAGATGAGAAGGACATATGGGAAGTGTCAGGCGGAGTTTTAAACTTCTAAAGGGCCAGGCTTAGGGAGCGCAGGCCGAGCAGTTGATTAAAGAAGTGAGTTTGCCCAAAGTGGGAGAGCAACAGAGCTGCGTAGGGGCTTGGTAATAAGATAACTATGCGCCTTAAGGAGGGTTTGGAATGATTTGGAATTTTAGTGGCTAGCGATTGAAGGTTACAAAATTAATTAGAAGTATGGGCTATCATGCGGCAGAAGATTTAATATAACAAAAATGAGCCGCTTAAATGAAGAAGGATGCAATATGACTTGGAATTGGAAGAATGTTGTCGCACATTTAAATGATGTCCACGAGAGGTAAATGGACCCGTGCAACTAGAGAGTGAGCTTAGACTCGGGATGGGTCATTGATGTCGTGGTGATTGTACCCTGAGCATCAATGTTGAAAGATGCAGGGGAGAGCCTTATATAGGTGGGTTACCCAAGTGAGCAGGTTAGCAGTCGCGTGGTTGGTGAGGCTCCTGCGAAGAATTTTATCGGTTATGTAGCAAAGAAATCGGTCTTGATTCGGGATTTTCATTTGCACCTGCGACGTCGTGCCTGTGAAATTTCCCTCACAGGTGTGGAAATAACTTAAGAGAGCGGGGTTCGCAACTGCAATGAATAGGCCACACCTGCGTGTGCGCACCTGTAGAGCATTGTCCGCTTCTGCGGTCTTCCTCCTCGTCTGCGGTTCCTTAGGCGTATCTGTGGGCATCACAGATGCAGAATTCTTCTCGCACCTGCGACCCCTGACCACTCATGCCAAACCCGCTTTTGCGCTTGACCTTATGCACGTGCGATCCTGCACCTATGGCCTCCCTAGCGCAGGTGCGCAAACATTAGAATTCTGAAGACTTCAGCAATAACACAGGTCCAATTTTTGATCCATTAAGCACCCGAAACTCACTTGAGGCCCTCGGGATCTAAACCAAACATACCAATAAGCCCTTAGTCGAGCCCTCAAATCGCATCAACCAATGCTAAAAATACAAATCACCCTCCAATTCAAACTTAATGAACTTCGAAACTTCAAACTTCTACAACCGATGTCGAAACCTATCAAACCACGCCCGATTGACCTCAAATTTGCGTACAAGTCATATTCAACCCTACGGACCTATTCCAACTTCCAAAATAGGAATCCGACCCTGATATCAAAAAGTCCACTCCCGGTCAAACTTCCCAAAAATTCGACTTTCGCCATTTCAAGCTCAATTCAGCTACAAACCTCCAAAATACAACCCGGACACGGTTCGAAGTTCAAAATCACCCAACGCAGTTAACAGAACCAATAAAATTCTATTCCGGAGTCATCTTCACACAGTACGGTCAAAATCTTAAGGCTTAAGCTTCCGTTTATGGACCAAGTGTCCCAAAACACTCTGAAACCAAAAACAAAACCTCCCGGCAAGTCGCATAACCAGAAACAGATATGGGAGAAGCAGTGAATAGGGGATCAGGGCTATTACTCTCAAAATGACCGACCGGATCGTTACATAGGTAGACATTAATTAGTTTCCTAATTAATATTTAGAACCCTTATTTATGCCTTAAAATATATTTTTTTCTTCATTGAATATTTATTCTATCTATGTATCATTTCCATCTTCAAGAACAATTATTACTAAAGGTAAAATGAGAAAAAGATAATTAATTTTGTCTTGAGCTTCTAAAATGACAAATATTTTGAAGCAAGGGAGTGCTACAAAATTCATTTTTTGCATTAATTAATTATAAAAAATGAGTGACTGGATATATAATTATACTGTTATATTGACTACTTATCCAAATGTAAATGAAGTTAATATGTGTACTATTCCCTGTAACAACATTTGATTGGACAACGTTTACACTTTACACTGGTACTATTTGCTGCAAAAGCATATTTGCACACAGCACATACTCTCGTTCATACTCTCTTCCGTACTCTCCTTCATATTCATCGTAAAATCCCCCCCAACTCACCTTTACTAGATCTTAAAACTTCATTTTTTTCCCCAAACAAACCTTAATAAGACCCAAAAATGGCGGTCCGGGAAGCAATGAAGAGCTTTATGAAGTATGGAAAAGTAGCTAGAACAAAGTTAAAGGAGGAAGTTATTGATCTTCTTCATCACCCTATCAAATTGTTCGTGACTATGACTAGTTTTGGTGTACTTAGTTTATCCGGAAGCATGGACTATATTCTTGGCAACAATGAATCTGTAAAGATTCAGGTCAGAAATTATTCATTTTTTTTTTCATCCAAAAAAAAGGTCTCTTCCTTCTTTTGCTTCCACTGAAAAATGTTTATTTTTACTGATTTTAAGGAGTCCAAGAATACTGAAGGGAAATCATCTACTACATCTGTAAGTTCTCGTAATTTTTTATGAAAGTTCATCTAGTTTTTTCGGTTTGAGGAAGTATTTCATGGTTGTTGATTTCATGTTTGAGGTACCAAGATTGGGTACGACGAAAAATATAGTTATGTTAGTTTATATAGGAATTTAAAGTTTTCTTGCTTGAAATATGCTTCCCTTTTGTGGATTTTGTCCCTCTTATTGTTGTAAAAACTTTGAATATTTTACGGGTAAAAAGCTGTTGAAGGGTCATAAGAACATATATTTGCTCCAAACTGTTGCGGGAGAGTAGTGCATTAGTTTTTATTTTGATCCTTTTTCTTCTTGGATTTTGTCCCTCTTATTGTTGTAAATAACTTTGAATATTTTACGGGTCAAAAGCTGTTGAAGGGTCATAAGAACATATATTTGCTCCAAATTGTTGTGGGAGAGTAGTGCATTAGTTTTGATTTTGATCCTTTTTTTTCTTGGATTTTGTCCCTCTTATTGTTGTAAATAACTTTGAATATTTTACGGGTTAAAAGCTGTTGAAGGGTCATAAGAACATATATTTGCTTCAAATTGTTGTGGGAGAGTAGTGCATTAGTTTTGATTTTGATCCTTTTTCTTCTTGTATTTGCTTGTTTTGGAGTCGGAAACACCTCTCTGCCCTTTCAAGGGTAGGGGTAAAGGCTACATATATCTTATCCTCCCCGAAGCCCACTTGTAAAAAATTACTGGATTTGTTATGTAGTTGTGTTGTATTTGCTTGTCTCGGCATTGCTAAATGTTCCACTATGCATCAGTGGCTTGGTAGGTAAATTTGCATTACTTATTCATATTATATAGATTTATTTAATTTCTAAGACCCATTGATCAAACATCGTGAAGATCTTGATAAAAATATTAGCAAGATAGCTACGTGGTCTGATTTTACGTGCTTCTTCCTTACCCGTATAATCATCTTGATAAAAATATTGGCTGCCCCTCCCTATGTGACCACTTTAGTCTTTTACGTGCTTGCGTTATATATTGATACCCCTTTATATTTATAGGTAAATGAAATATTCTTGGTCGGGTTCTTAATTGAGATGTTGAATCTCAGCCTATCAAGTTGAGAGTGAATTCGATCTTAGTAGTCGCGTTTTGTTCAATTTCATCATTATAAGATGCCTCATGCATGGTTTATAATTACTTGCAAATATTGACTGCAATGTGCCCTTCACTCTCTCCAGAAGTGAGCTTAATGCACCGTCTCTGTGTGCTGAACCCTTTTAAAAAAATTTGTGACCTCTCTTATCACAATTAGCAGATTATTATATATACATGCTCGAGCAAGAAAACAAAAACTTATTCTCAAAGAACTAGTAAAATAGGATCACTGAGTCAATGTTTCAAGCTATTAAGTGAAATTCCCATTGATTTAGATTGCACTTTTATGTGAGTGTTCATTAATTGCTTCTGTTATTGTGTCATTCTTAGATTTTTCTTTCATTAGTTTAATTCAAAGGTTGTGTTTGTTATGTAAATGGTGTTGAAACATCCAATGTCTTGCATTATTTGGGTTTGCATTAGTTTTCGTGTTCCTCTGATGCATCCATTAAACAAGGGGACCATCATTTTTTGTTTTCCGAACTTGATTTTGTTGGCTATTTGTGCAGATGAATGTGTGATATTTTTCGGTGAAACACACATATAGGACATGTTAAACCTTCTCCTTTTTGTTCCCCTTTTTTCTTATTGTTTATTTCTGTTTTTTTTAGGTTTTAGACTAGTATTCCAATATTTCATTTGGTAATGTAGAAAAGAAAAGATAAAAGCTACTTCTTGTTTTTGAAAAAAAAAATGAGTTGTATTAAACTAGTAACACCTATAGAAAATCAAAATCACGATGGCGATCAGAGTTCTTATTTCATTATTATGTTTATACTATTATTAGGTTTATACTCTACTAATGAGCCGAGGGTCTACTGAAAACAGTCTCTCTACCTTTATGAGGTAGGGATAAAGTATGCATACACACTATTCTCCCTAGACCTATTTATGGGATCAAATTGATTTGTTGTTGTTTGTTTGTTTGTTTGTACTCTACATTTATATCTTAACTTCTGATCAAGTTGTTGTCCAAATATACTTCTTTGTTTGTAGTTGATGTAATCTCAAAATAATTGTAGATCTTTCTAACAATATTTTACCTTATTTATCTTGAAAAAATACTGTATAACTCTACTTCCTTTTACATTGAAATATCTACTTTAGGAATTCATCAAGATTCCTCTCTCCTTGTGGGCTAGTAAAGATGATGATGAGGTTATTCATAAGTCTCTCGAGATTATGCAAAAACTGGTTGAAGAGGATCCAGATGAGAAGAAAGGTCTACTCTATACATCTAAATCAGAAATTAGGCAATTTGTTGAAGTAATTATCTCATCTTTCTTGGATTCTGATATTGTAGGTGGACTGTGGAATGAGTTCAGCAAGGTGATAAAGCTTTGGATGATTAAGGATTATGCTAACAAGAAAGGTCAATATGCTAAACTATGGAATGAAGGAGGCGAGGTCATAAAGCTTGCAATGATAAAGTCTGAGCCTAATAGAAACCAATTTGCCAAACTTCTTCGATTTGAGAGGTATATTATACTTGATTGAATTGATTAAAGTAGAATATAATGACTGATTCTCTTACTTAAATGTGCATATTTACAGCACAAAATCAAAGGGTAGCCTGATTTCACTTGACCAATACATGTCAAGGATGATATCAGGCCAAGAGAACATATATTACATAAGTGACAACAAAGAGCGGTGGAAGAAGTTTCCCTTTCTTGAGATACTTAAAAACAAAGACTACGAGGTATAACTTCTTTTTTGGTACATTTTACACTAGGTCTTGAAACAAAATGACTAAAATTCATTCTTTTTTCTCATTTTCTAGGTCATAGTCTTGAAAGATCAAATTGATGAATATGTGATTCAACATTTGGAAGAATATAAGGGCAAGAAATTCCATGATGTGTTTGAAGATGAGTTCGAGCTTGAAAACTCATTCGACAAGCTTGCTCAATGGTGGAAAAATATTCTTGTCGAGGACAATGTTGATGTAAAAATCAACCATGTTCTCGATGATACTCCGTGTGTCCTTGTCACATCGACATCTAGTTTGACTGCATACTTGGAGAGACTATTGCAGTCACAAGCCATATTAGATGTAGGGAAGCGCACCTACATGCTTGATAAAAGGGTGCTTAAGATCAACCCTAAGCACCCAATCATTAAGGAGCTTCGGTCAAGAGTAGCAAAGGATCCAAAGGTATATTTCATTATGTCTTTCAAATCTTAAAATATTGAATTGTTCTCTAACTAGTATATCTCTTTGATTTATAGGATGACAATGCAAAGGAGATAGCTAGGATCATGTACGGCATCGCTTTACTAGAGAATGGCTTGGAGCTTAATGACTTATATAGTGCTGCTTCCCATCCATACAATTTAGTACAAAGAATTCTGAAAACTTGCACTACAAGAATAAAGGAAGAAGTAGAAGCACCCAAGGCTGAAATCGAAGGGGGAAGAGTTAGAGATGCTTTTGAAAAAATGTTTCCTCGGCCTTGAAAGAATTCACATTCAAGCTCAACTTCAAACCAA
>MDKF010313389.1:0-58643 GCA_026770625.1 Nicotiana glauca | reverse complement strand
ATATATATATATATATATATATATATATATATATATATACAGCGAGAAAATAGCAAGAATAACCATTTTAAATGGGAAGGGAACATGCTTCGGTTATAACATATAATACACAAATTCAAGAGAATAATAAGGAACATCAATAAATTATCTCTAACACGGATAAGGAGAATAAAAGAAGATTTCACTGTCTGTACACATCTCGTTGCAGGCGTGCAACCTGATCCCATTTCTCAATGTTTCCATGGTAGGCGTACCACCCACTCTCAGTTTATCAAATCTCGTGGTAGGCGTACCACCCGCTCGCATATCACAATATCCACAGTTCTTCCAAATGAAATTTAATCTAATAAACGCAAAACTTCATACAAATTCATAAGACAACAAGTACACAGTAATTATGATTCACTGAGGAAAACAAATAATGACAAGTAGCAATTGATTATGGGCTTTAAGGAGCAAATTAGGAAATTTAGTATCTACTATGTCGAATGTCAAGTAGCAATTAAGTCACATAAACATGTAGCAACTATGGCATAATTTTGAGACCTAACGTTGCACAGGGATACCTTGATTCGATAATAACAAGTAACACAATAAAGGAAATGGCAACATAAGAAATCACAGTAATAGTGGAATAACACAATTGATGCACTTGAACTGATAACAATAAGAAATCATAACAAAGGGCAATAAGTGCACGGAATCACCCTTCGTGCTTTTACTCTCATCCTCACCAAGCAATGATATAATAAAATGTGCACGGCATCACCCTTCATGTTTTTACTCTCTTTCCTCGCATATAATCAATAGAATCGGCACGGAATGGAACATCGTGCGGCACGGCATCACCCTTCGTGCTATAATCTCTTTTCTCACAATAATCAAGCAATGCATGGAATCACCCTTTGTGTTTTACTCTCTTTCTTCACAATAATCAAACAATGCACGGCATCACCCTTCGTGCTTTAATGCTCTTCCTCATCCAAACAACAATCACAAACAAGGGACAAGGGAATAAACAGAATAATAATGGAAATCCCGGCAAAGGAACATAATTAAATAATTAAATCCCGTCAAGGGAACAATATCAATAAGTTTCCATATCCCGGCAAGGGAGAAAATCAACAAAACAACATAACATACCGGTAAGGGAATAAACCAATAACTCTTTCTCTTTCTTGCACTTTCATCTCATAGTTCACATTATCACTCGAGCCAATGCTCCAAAGATTTACTTATCTCATATACCTTCACAATTTGTATTTCAACTTGAGCCAACGCTCCACGAAGTTTAAAGATCAAATACTCTTTACAACACATAGAAGTCATCAATTAAGCATGAAAGTCATAAAAAAACCAAAGCATTCGCAAAATAAGGACTCGCGGTCATGCTAGACACCAATGTATAGATACTCGTCACCATGCTTATACATCGTACTCGACAGTTAGCAAGTAGAAATTAAGACTCAACTCTTATTCCCTCAAGCTAAGGTTAGACCAAACACTTACCTCATTACTTTGAACTCAACTCAAGCCTCAACTATAGCTTTACCCCGTGATTCCACTTCTAATCCGCTCGAATCTAGTCACAAGTCACTTAATTACTTTAATAAATACTAAATGAATCAATTTTGAATGCATAAAAATGAATTTCCCAAAGTTTTTCCCAAAAATTCCAAAATTGCCCCGGGCCCACGTGGTCAAAACCCGATGTTCGAACCAAAATCCGGTTACCCATTCCCCCATGAATTCAAATATATGATTTGTTTTGAAATCGGACCTCAAATTGACGTCCAAATCCCCAATTTTAAAAAAATCTAGATTCTACCCCAAACCCCCAATTTCACCCACGAAAATCATTGATTTTAAGTTGAAAACATGTTAAATGATGTTAATAATTGAAAGAATTAAGTAAAAATTGCCTTACAAATTATTTGGAAGAAGTCTTGTTCTTGAAAAATCGCCTACGGAGTTGTGTTTTGAAAGTATGAAAAATGCAGGTTGTAGATATGGGAATTGCGAACCCCGACCAGTTATGGGAATTAAGAACTCAGGCCAAATAGAAGGACTTCGCATTTGCAAAAGCTCAACCTTCACATTTGCGAAGGAGTGCCCCGCATTTGCGAGCCAAAAAAGCCTAGACTGGTTTCGCATTTGCGATCCAGCCTTCGGAAATGCGAAGCCTGCAGGCCTGTTCATACCAATTTTTTTTCCAAAATTCAAAAATAAAATCCGACACCTATCCAAAACTCACCCGAGTCCTCGAGGCTCCAAACCAAATATGCACAACCTCAAAAACATCATACAGACTTATCCGTGCAATCAAATCGCCAAAATAACATCATAAACATCGAATTAAGCCTCAAAATCCATGATTCCTTCAAAATTTTCAGAAAACATCAAATTTCCATTTTAAGTCCAAAACACGTCAAACGACATCCATTTTCAACCAAACTTTATAGAGAGCACTTAAACAATATATAAGACATTACTGGGCACCGGAACTAAAATACGGGCCCGATACAATAGTCTTTTAATCAAATTTTATTTTCAATTTCCTTAATTATTTCCAAAAAATAATTTCACAGAAAAATTCATTTCTCGAGCTTGGGACCTCAGAATTCGATTCCGGGCATACGCCCAAGTCCCATATTTTCCTACGGACCCTCCAGGTCCGTCAAATCACGGCTCCGAAGTCGTTTATCCAAAATGTTGACCAAAGTCAAATTTATTCAATTTAATATTAAAATTTAACATTTTTCTCACAGAATTCATATTAAGCTTTTCGGCTACGCGCCCAGACTACGTACGCAAATCGAGACAACCCTAAATGAGATTTTCAAGGCCTCGGAAGTACATAATGGGTTTGAAAACAAGTGATGACCATTTTGGGTCGTCTCATTCTCTACCTCTAAAACAACCGTTCGTCCTCGAACGGACAAAAGAAAGAAGTACCTAAGTCGGGAAAAAGATGAGGATAACGGCTCCACTCGAACTCCCAGGTCGATGCCTCAGGAGGCTGACCTCTCCACTGAACACGAATAGAAGGAAAACTCTTGGACCTCAAATGACGAACTTGCCGGTCTAGAATAGCTACCGGCTCCTCCTCATAAGACAAATCCTTTTGCAATTGGATAGTGCTGAAATCTAACACGTGGGCTGGATCCGAAGTATGGATACATGAAAAATTGGATGCACGGCTGATAATCTAGGCGGCAATGAAAGTCTATAAGACACCTCTCCCACTCGATCAAGAATCTCAAACGGACCAATAAATCTAGGGCTAAGCTTGCCCTTCTTCCCAAACCTCATCACGCCTTTCATAGGAGACACTTAGAGCAATACCCGCTCACCAATCATAAATGCCACATCTCTAACCTTGCGATCTGCATAACTCCTCTGCCTAGACTAAGCTGAACGAAGCCTATCCTGAATGATCTTGACCTTATCCAAGGCCTCCTGAACCAAATCTATACCCAACAACCGAGCCTCTCTCGGCTCAAACCATCCAACTGGATACCGACACCGCCTACCATATAAAGCCTCATAGGGAGCCATATGGATGCTCGACTGGTAGCTGTTGTTGTAGGCAAACTCTACTGAAGGCAAGCACTGATCCCACTAACCTCCAAAGTTAATAACACAAGCTCGGAGCATATCCTCTTGAATCTAAATAGTCCGCTCGGACCGACCGTCCATATAGGGATGAAATGTTATGATCAAATCGACCCGTGTGCCCAGCTCTTGCTGCATCGCTCTCCAAAAGTGTGATGTAAACCGCGTACCCCGATCCGAAATGCTAGACACGGGCACACCATGAAGGCGAATAATTTCCCGAATATAGATCTCAACAAACCTCTCATAAGAATAGGAGACTACAACAGGAAGCCTATCAACAATGACCCAAACTGCGTCGAACTTCTTCTGGGTGAACGAAAATCCAGTATGAAGTCCATAGTGATCCGCTCCCACTTCCACTCTGGAAGCTCAATCCTCTGAAGTAAACCACCAGGCCTCAGATGCTTGTACTTAACCTGTTGACAATTCAACCAACGAGCCATATATGCTACAATATCCTTCTTCATTCTACGCCACCAATAATGTTACCGCAAGTCCTGATACATCTTCGCGGTGCCCGGATGAATAGAGTACCGGGAACTATGGGCCTCATCTAAAATTAACTCTCGAAGCCCATCCACATTGGACACACAAACTCGCCCCTGCAATCTCAAAACTCCATCATCATCTAAGGTAATATGCTGGAACCTCCGCGCTACACTGTGTCTCTAAGGATACACAAATGGGGATCATGAAGCTGCCGATCACGGATACACTCTAATAATGAAGAACGAGCGACCGTGCAAGCTAACATTCGACTAGGCTCAGAAATATCCAACCTCACGAAACGAATTGCCAAGGCCTGAACATCCAAAGCAAGCGGTCTTTGACCGGCCAAAATATAAGCAAGGCTGCCCATACTGGCTGACTTCCTACTCAAAGCATCGACCACCACGTTGGCCTTACCTAGGTGATACAAAATGGTGATATCGTAATCCTTAAACAACTCCAACCACCTCCTCTACCGCAAATTCAACTCCTTTTGCTTGAACAAATACTAACGACTCTTGTGATCAGTGAACACCTCACATGCCATGCCATACAAATAGTGCCTCCAAATCTTCAATGTGTGAACAATGGCTGCCAACTCTAAATAATACACTGGATAGTTCTTCTCATGAATCTTCAACTGTCTCAAAGCATAAGCAATGAACTTGCCATCCCGCATCAACACTGCTCCAAGCCCAATACGGGAAGCATCACAATAAACTGTATAAGGCCCTGAACCTGTGGGCAAAACCAACACTGGTGCCGTAGTCAGAGCTATCTTGAGCTTATGAAATCTCACCTCACACTCATCCGACCATCTGAACTGGGCACCCTTCTGGGTCAACCTAGTCATCGGGGCTGCGATAGACGAGAACCCCTCAATGAACCGACGACAGAAGTCTGTCAATCCCAAGAAACTCTAAATCTCTATAGTATGCTGGTCTAGGCCAGTTATCGACTACCTCAATCTTCTTTGGGTCCACCTGAATACCCTCTGCTGATACGACGTGACCCAGAAATACAACTGAACTCAGCCAGAGCTCACACTTGGAGAACTTGGCATATAACTAACCATCCCTCAGAGTCTGAAGAACCACTCTAAGGTGTTGCTCGTGCTCCTCTTAACTGCGGGAGTATATCCAAAATATCATCAATAAAGACTATCATGAACAAGTCCAAATAAGGCCTGAACACTCGATTCATCAACTCCATGAACGCTACTAGGGCATTGGTCAACCCAAATGACATGACCACGAACTCATAATGCCCGTACCAAGTGCAGAAAGCTATCTTAGGGACATCGGATGCCCTAATCCTCAATTGATGGTAGCCAGATCTCAAGTCAATCTTGGAAAATACCCTGGCACCCTGAAGCTGGTCGAACAAATCATCAATCCTCGGTAGTGGATACTTATTCTTAATTGTTACCTTGTTCAATTGCCGGTAATCAATGCACATCCTCGTTGAGACTTCCTTCTTCTTGACAAATGACACTAGCGCGCCCCAAGGCGAAACACTAGGTCTAATGAAACCCTTTTCCAGCAAATCTTACAACTGGTCCTTCAACTCCTTCAACTCCAGCGAGGCCATACGATATGGCAGGATAGAAATAGGCTGAGTGCCCGGAGCCAAATCAACACAGAAATTAATGTCCATGTCGGGTGGCATGCCCGGCAGGTCTGAAAGGGAAACATCGGGTCATGCCCAGTGATTCTTTGAGTGCCTTATTTATGTGTCTACGCCGGTGGGTAATTCTATTGTGGTGGATTGCGTCCATTGTTCACGTATAGTGGTTATTGTCGGTTTTGAGACTAGTGTAGATTTGCTTCTTCTGGACATAGTTGGTTTGATGTTATATTGGAGATGGAGATGGACTGGTTATCACGCTATCTTGGACTGCCATGCCAAGATTGTAATATGACGACCCAAAATGGTCATCACTTGTTTTCTTACTCATTCTGTACTTCCGAGCCCTTGAAAACCTCATTTAGGGTTGCCTTAATTTGCGTGCGCAGTCCGAGCGCATAGCCGGAAAGCTTAAATATGAATTCTGTGAGAAAAATGCTAAATTTTGATATTAAATTGAATAAATTTGACTTCGGTCAACATTTTGGGTAAACGAGCCTTGACCCGTTATTTGACGGTCCCGGAGGGTCCGTAGGAAAATACGGGACTTGGGCGTATGCCGGGAATCGAATTCCGAGGTCCCAAGCCCGAGAAATAAATTTTTGTGTGAAATTGTTTTCTGGAAATAATTAAGGAAATTGGAAATGAAATTTGATTAAAAGACTGTGGTATCGGGCCCGTATTTTGGTTCCGGCGCTCGGTACAAGTCTTATATATATTTTAAGCATTTTCTATAAATTTTGGTTGAAAACGGACGTCGTTTGACGTGTTTTGGACTTAAAATGGAAATTTGATTTTTTCTGAAAATTTGGAAGGAATCATAGATTTTGAGGCTTAATTTGATGTTTATGATATTATTTTGGCGATTTGATCACACGGATAAGTCCGTAGGATGTTTTTGAGGTTGTGTGCATATTTGATTTGGAGTCCCGAGGGCTCGGGTGAGTTTTGGATAGGTGTCGGATTTCATTTGTGAATTTTGGAAAACAATCTGGTATGAACAGGCCTGCAGGCTTCGCATTTGCGAAGCCTGCTTCGCAAATGCGAAACCAGCCCAAGCCTTCTTGGCTTGCAAATGCGAGGCACTCCTTCGCAAAGGTGAAGGTTGAGCTTTCGCAAATGCGAAGCATATTTCGCAAATGCAAAGTCCTTCTATTTGGCCCGAGTTCGTAATTCCCATAACTGATCGGGGTTCGCAATTGCGAACTCCAGTTCGCAATTCCCATATCTGCAACCTGCATTTTTCATACTTAGTCGAATTTTGGACCATTTTTCACCCCACTTTCAAAACACAACTCCTTAGGCGATTTTTCAAGAACAAGATTTCTCCCAAATCATTTGTAAGTGGATTTTTACTTAATTCTTTCAATCATGTTTTTAATTTAAAATCAATGATTTTCGTGGGTGAAATTGGGGGTTTGGGTTAGAATCAAGATTTTTCTAAAATTGGGGATTTGGACCTCAATTTGAGGTCCGATTTCAAAACAAATCATATATTTGGATTCGTGGGGGAATGGGTACTCGGGTTTTGGTTCCAGCCTCGGGTTTTGACCACATGGGCCCGGGGCGATTTTGGAATTTTTGAGCAAAACTTTGGAAAATTCATTGTTATGTATTCAAATTGATTCATTTAGTATTTATTAAAGTAACTAAGTGACTTATGACTAGATTCGAGCGGATTGGAGGTGGAATCATAGGGTAAAGCTATAGTTGAGGCTTGGGTTGAGTTCAAAGCATCAAGGTAAGTGTTTGGTCTAACCTTAGCTTGAGGGAATAAGAGTTGAGTCTTAATTGCTACTTGCTAATTGTCGAGTACGATGTATAGGCATGGTGACGAGTATCTACACATTAGTATCTAGCATGACCGTGAGTCCTTATTTTGCGAATGCTTTGGTTTTTGTTATGACTTCCATGCTTAATTGATGACTTCTATGTGTTGTAAAGAGTATGTGATCTTTAAACTTCGTGGAGCGTTGGCTCAAGTTGAAACACAAATTGTGAAGGTATATGAGATAAGTAAATCTTTGGAGCATTGGCTCGAGTGACAATGTGAACTATGAGATGAAAGTGCAAGAAAGAGAAAGAGTTATTGTTTTATTCCCTTACCCGTACGTTTTGTTGTTTTGTTGATTTTCTCCCTTGCCGGGATATGGAAACTTATTGATATTGTTCCCTTGCCGGGATTTAATTGTTTAATTGTTTTTCCTTGCCGAGATTTCCATTATTATTCTATTTATTCACTTGCCCCTTGTTTGTGATTGTTGTTTGGGTGAGGAAGAGCGTAAAGCACGAAGGGTGATGCCGTGCATTGTTTGATTATTGTGAGGAAAGAGAGTAAATCACAAAGGGTGATGTCGTGCATTGCTTGATTGTTGTGAGGAAAGAGAGTAAAGAACAAAGGGTGATGTCGTGCATTGCTTAATTATTGTAAGGAAAGAGAGTAAAGCACGAAGGGTGATGTCGTGCCGCACGATGTACCATTCCGTGCCGATTCTATTGATTATATGCTAGGAAAGAGAGTAAAAGCACGAAGGGTGATGTCGTGCACATTTTATTATATCATTGCTTGGTGAGGATGAGAGTAAAAGCACGAAGGGTGATGCCGTGCACTTATTTTCGTTTGTTATGATTTCTTATTGTTATCAATTCAAGTGCATCAACTGTCTTATTCCACTATCATTGTGATTCCTTATGTTGCCATTTTCCTTTATTGTGTTAATTGTTATTATTAAATCAAGGTATCCTTGTGCAACGTTAGGTCTTGAAATTATGCCATAATTGCTACATGTTTATGTGGCTTAATTGCTACTTGACATTCGACATAGTAAATACTAAATTTCCTAATTTGCTCCTTAAAGCCCATAATCAAATGCTACTTGTCATTATTTGTTTTTCTCAGTGAATCATAACTATTGTTGTATTGGGGAAAATTATATTTATATATATATATATGGTGACGTGTCATCATGACATGTGGGATGGTTAATAAATTATAATTAGCTACTATTCAAGAATTATAAAGCTGGCACGAGTAAGGAAAAAGGAAGAGGCACGGGACAAGAGGATCAGCGCCCGTACCTGTCTGAGTTTATTTACATCCGAGCAATGGAAAGAATGAACCCGGCTATAGAAATGGGTGCAGATACGGCATTTAATGAGTATTAAATGCTGAGTCCGTTAAAGAATATATACATTCAATGTAATGATTATGTAACGTAGCATTCAATGTCATTAATTACTCATAATAGCTTCATTATAATTTAGACATAACGGACATTCCCAAAGGAACCTATAAAAGGGAAATATGTAATCAGTTGAGGGACAGAAGGCACTATTGAAATATACTCTGATTTACTAGCTTCATACCTTACTATTCTCAAATTTCTTTCTTTATATACTTTTCCAATTATCAATAACCTGTATTCTTCTAAATTCTAAGCTTTGACTAAAAATCTATTTTTTGGTTAAACAAATTAGTTCCGTTATCAGGAATCTGATAATCAACTATATCTTAACTTGATTTTCTGTGTTGTATAAACTATGTCGATCAACAATGACAAAACCCAGGGAAACCAAGAAAACTAACAAATTCAAGGATATCTGCAAAAATATAATGCTTTAGTTCCTTCTCCACAAGGTTCACCTCGGCGATCTCGTGAAGGAACTCCTGAAGGGTCTCACACTGAAGAACACGTTCAATTTGAGAATGTTGAAGTTGTGGATGATGCTTTACAAAAAATTATCACTACTCTGGTCAACAAAGCTCTACAAGCTTTTGTTAATCAGTTACCTGTTGCTCCGCCCACACCTACTCCAAACAACAATACTTTGAAGAATCCTCGCTCTGGACTGGTTAATTCAGGTAGCGGTGGAACCCCCAAAGAAACACAGGAGGGAGACCCAGGTAATCCAGTTAATTCTGATTTGCAAAATCAGTACTAACATTGCAGAAACAGATTAAGGAGCAAAATGACCGCATAGAACAAATACCCGGAGTACAGCCCATGATCAAAGGAGTAGATATAAATAAATATTCTCAATAGCCATGGAAGCCAAGCGCCGCCCCTCTCCCAATTCCAAAGAAGTTCAAGATGCCTGATATTCCAAAGCACGATGGAACAACAGACCCACGAGACCACGTCACTACATTTACTACAGGTGTCAAGGGCAACTATTTGACTAAGCAGGAGATTGAATCAGTCTTGGTCAAAAAAATCGGTGAAACACTCACTAAAGGGGCATTAACATGGTATTCTCTTTTGCCTGAAAATTTTATAAATTCTTTTGTTGAGCTTGCAGATTTATTTAACAAAGCACACTCGGGGGCTCAAAAAGTTAAAAAGCGAATGGAGGACATCTTCAAAATCAAGCAAGGAGTTTCGGAGTTGCTTAAAGAATTCGTGGATAGATTTCAACGGGAAAGAATGACGTTGCCACGATGCGACTCAAAGAAAGCCTTTGAGGTTTTCCCAGCAATAACGTGGAATGATGTCTACAACAGATACAGTACAAAGATGAGAATTGAAGAAGATTTCATTTTACGACATAAAATAGAACAAAAAGTAAGCTCAAGGCGCGTAAAAATGAAAAAAGATCTGGTAAAAATAGATACGAGCCTTACATGGGACCTATGGGAAAGGACTCACGGTCAAGGCAAGAAAATCAAAGGTACGATCACAAACCTAGAAACAGGGAATCAGGATCCTCGTCAAGGTTCGGAAACGATCGGAACACACGAGGGTCACGAGATGATGATGGAAGTCTAAAGGCAAGGTTCAGTGGTTACAATTTCAATGTAAGCACCTCTGAACTCGTAGCTGTTTTAAGAATTATGAGAGATAAGGTACGATGGCCAAAGGAGATGAGATCAAATCCAAACAGACGAAACCCTAATCATTTGTGAATTTCACAACGACCATGGGCATAAAACAACAGATTGTAGATTTCTGCAGGGTGAAGTTGATTATTTTTTAAAACAAGGATATCTCACTGAGCTATTCAGTGAAAAAGGTAAACAAGCATACATGAAGAACAGGCAGGAGCCTCCGAAACCACCCTCACCCAAAAGAACCATCAATGTTATAAGTGGGGGCGAAGATATCAATGGCGTCTCATATACTGCAGCTAATAAGACTTCCAAGATAACAATCACTCATGGGAAGTGGTTGCAGCATGTACTGGAAGAAGAGAATATTACATTCAATGATGCAGATGCAGAGGGTCTCTTAACTCCACATAACGATGCATTGGTAATATCTTTACTTGTACATGACACTAACGAAACGAGTTTTGATTTATCCAGGTAGTTCTGTTAATATTTTTTTGATACGAGTATTGCGCAAGATGCAAACAGAAGATAAATTGGTTCCAAAAGTGCATACTTTGTCGGGATTTGACAATTCTAGTGTTGTGACGAAAGGAGAAGCAGTACTTACTACATTTGCAGAAGGCGTTGTCAAAGATACCAAATTTCAGGTCGTAGATAAGAAAATCGCTTACAATATGATTCTTGGGAGGCCATGGATCCATGACATGGATGTTGTTCCATCAACCTTACATCAAGTTATTAAATTTCCATCACCATGGGGGATATGTCAAATTAGAGGCGATCAACAAATATCTAGAAGCATCAATTCCGTTACAGATTCAACTATTAAGGGTGAAGACAAATAGCAATTACAGAATTCAGGTGAGGGTAACATGGAGTCAACCTCAACTGAACAAGGGCAAACAGATGTGGATTCAAGACCTGATACCATTCAAGAACCAGTGGGAAACGAGAACATCAAAACAATGATAGAAGAGTTAGAGGCTGTGGTTTTATTTATACACTGGCCCGAGAGAAAAGTGTATATAGGAGCCAATCTTAGCATGGAGGTAAAGCGTAAGTTGATTGAATTTTTAAAAGCTAATGCATATTGTTTTGCTTGGTCCCACTCTGACATGACAGGGATACCACCGGAGGTCATGACTCATAAATTAAATGAAGATCCACCATACCCTCCAGTGAGGTAAAATATCCTAACTGGTTAGCTAACACTGTTGTGGTTCCTAAGAAGAACGGTAAGTGGCGAGTCTGTGTAGATTACACACACCTTAATAAAGCTTGTTCAAAAGATTCTTTTCCTTTACCGTAAATAGATCAACTAATTGATGTCACTGCAGGACATGAGATATTAAGTTTCTTAGATGCATATTCAGGCTATAATCAAATCAAAATGGATCCAGGAGATGAGGAAAAAACTTCTTTCATAACAGACAGGGGAATTTACTGTTATAAGGTAATGCCCTTTGGTCTTAAGAATACAGGTGCGACATATCAGAGGTTAGTTACCAAATGTTTCAAGAACATTTAGGTAAGACCATGGAGATATATATAGATGATATACTAATTAAGACTCAGCATTCAGAAGATCATATATCGCATTTGTTTGAAATGTTTAAAATTTTACGAAAATATAATATGAAGTTGAACCCAGAAAAATGTGCATTTGGTGTGGCATCAGGTAAGTTTTTAGGTTTTCTTATTTCTAACCATGGTATTGAAGTGAATCCTGCACAGATTAAGGCCATTGAAGAAATCCCTGATGTACTTTCAAACAAGAAAGAAGTTCAAAGTCTGACAGGGAGAATCGCAGCTTTGGGAAGATTCATTTCTAAATCATCGGAAAAATGTTTTAAATTTTTCTCAGTCCTTAAAAAGCAGGATCATTTTGAGTGGAATGAGGAATGTCAACAAGCACTTAGGAATTTGAAAACATGCTTATCAAATCCACATGTGCTAGCAAAACCAAAGGCCGGGGAGAGACTTTTCATCTACCTTGTTGTTTCAGAAGTTGTGGTAAGCGATGTTTTGGTTCGAGAAGAACAAGGTAAATAATTCCCTATCTATTATGTTAGTAAATCTTTGTTATATGCGGAGACACGGTATCCACAATTGGAAAAATTAGCACTTTCTTTAATCATGGCATCTAGAAAGTTAAGACCATATTTTTAATGTCATCCCATTGCTGTAGTGACTGCATATCCCTTACGTAATATATTGCATAAGCATGAATTATTAGGAAGGTTAGTTAAATGGTCCATAGAACTAATTGAATATGAAATCACATACCTACTTAGAACAGTAATAAAATCCCAAGTATTAGCTGATTTCGTAGCTGACTTTAGCCAAGGGATGCAATTAGAAGCAGAAAAAGAAGTACAGATACTTAAATGGGCTAATCCAGGAACATGGACCTTATTCACTGATGGCTCATCTAACGTAAAAGGTGCAGGCTAGGAATTGTCTTAGTACTACCTATGGGTGAAATTATCAGGCAAGCTATTAAATGTCACTCCATAACTAACAATGAAGCAGAGTATGAATCTGTGATTGCAGGTCTAGAATTGGCATGAGAACTTGGTATAAATCAAGTAGTAATCAAAAAGTGATTCGCAGCTCTTGGTTAATCAAATGCTGGGGACTTACACGGCTAGGGAAACAAGGATGCAACAATACTTGGAAAAGGTACGGGAACTGATAAAGCAATTCCAAACTTGGAAGGTCATACAAATACCAAGGGATGAAAATGCTGAAGCAGATGCCTTAGCCAATCTCGCATCCGCAGCTGATGTGGAAAATGATGCAAACGCCTCGGTTATACATTTATTTCATTCAGTTCTCGAACCTGATAAGAATGAGGTAAATTTTAATAATTTAACTTGGGATTGGAGGAACTAAATTGTTGCTTTTTTACAGTATGGTACCGTCCCTGATGAAAAGAGACAAGCGCATGCACTTCAAAAAAAGGCCGCTCGTTAGTGTTTAAAATAAGGGAATCATTATCGTAAAATGTTCGATGGTACCTTAGCAAGATGCCTCAGACCTTCTCAAATGGAGTACATAATGAGGGAAATACATGAGGGGCATTGCGGGAATCACGCAGGAGAAAGATCACTGGTGAGAACCTTGATTAGAGCAGGGTACTAATGGCCCAAAATGGAAGAAGAAGCGGAGCGTTTCGTGGCTAAATGTGATAAATGCTAGAGGTACGGTAACAATATGAACAGACCAGCAGAATTATTACACCCAGTCATTGCACCATGGCCATTTATGAAATGGGGGATGGATATAATAGGATCGTTACCTCAAACGAAGGGACATGTAAAATTTCTGCCCGTACTTATTGATTATTTCATTAAATGGGTAGAGGCAAGAGCATTTAAACAGGTGCGAGAAAAGGAGGTTAAGGATTTCATTTGGCGAAATATCATCTGCCGATTTGGTGCACCAAAGGAAATTGTATGTGACAATGGCCCTCAATTTATCGGAGCTCAAGTCACCGAGTTTTTGAGAGTTAGCAAATTAAAAGGATTACATATACACCTTATCATCCAGTGGGTAATGGACAAGCAGAATCAACAAACAAAGTCATAATCAGCAATTTAAAGAAACAATTAGAGGAGTCAAAGGGTAATTGGCATGAAGTGTTGCCTAGAGTTTTATGGGCATATCGCACAACAACAAAAACGAGCACAGGTGAAACACCCTTCTCTTTGGTTTATGGAGCTGAGGCACTAATCCCGGTTGAAATAAGAGAACCAAGCACGAGATTCTCACAAGCAACACAAGAGTCTAATGATGAAGAGATGCGGGTCAATTTGGATTTATTGGAAGGTAGGAGACAGGTTGCGTTAATAAGAATGACAGCACAAAAATAAGTGATCGAAAAATATTACAACAGGAAAGCACGCCTGAGATACTTCAAAATTGGGGACTTCGTGCTTAAAATGATTTTTCAATCTACAAAGGCAGCCAACGCGGGTAAACTAAATCCAACATGGGAAGGACCCTACAGAGTTCTTGATATTGCAGGAAAAAGAACATATGAATTGGAAACAATGGACGAAAGATGCTTCCTTCACATTGGAATGCTGTTCATTTGAAGAGATACTACTTCTAAAGAAAAACCCAAGGTCAGGTATCACCATGTGAAATTTTATTTTTTGAATTGTTAAAATATTACTAACGATTTTAGATGATAGACAAAACGCTAACCCATACTAAATGATGAGACACGGCCTGTAAGTCAAAATGGAATAAAGTAAAATTCCTGGCCTAGGGTTACAATTATTCTGATAGAAATATAAACGGGTTAAGCAGTTTTCATCTATAATCACACCCCCGAGTCCCATATGTATTTCCTTTTCAGAAAAAGGACCAAGTGAAAGAGACTATCAAGTGCTCGAGGCTTCATACTTCAACATTCAAACACTTGGGAGACTACATAGTATACACAATTGCGTGTATAAAAAAGGCAAAGAAGATTGAGGAAAAATCAAGCCTAAAAGAGCCAAGTACGAAGTGAAAGTTATGAAGTAGTCATGGCATTCATCATAGTGTTCTTTCTCATGAAAACAATGGAGTCACCTCTCAAACCCTTCCTAACATTTTGGATCTAAGGGAATCCATTACATCTCAAAACGGTTAGGGTAAAGACTATGTACTAAAATGGGTTATAAGGAAAAACCATGTATCTATTGTTCTTCTTTTTGTAAAAATATGTTACAAGGAAAACAGTTACGAGAAATTTATAGATCTAATTCAAATACATGTGAAGAAATAAAAACTTGTCAGTTATTTCAAAGAAACATGTGTGTTCCTATCTCTTTTATCGTATGATAACACCATTATGAATTTGAAATGTCTTCTTCATTAAGTGTCGAAATATAAAAGGGCCCTCTTTTATAAAACTCATGTTATTTACTCATGAGATTAACAGAAGCATTTTCAAAGAACAAAAATGCAGACTATTCTTTAAGTCCTTGAAAATAAAAGGTAAGAATAGAACAAACGAAAGTTTAATGATAATAGGAACTTCTTAATATTTAAAACTAAATACTAAGTATAAACTTAGTCATCAAACTGTTTATACAAAATGTCCCATGAAAAGACTTGGGGACTTGTACTTCTTAAATCAACCCTCAACTGATAACCAAGGGTTTGATTACAAAAAACAAACTATCACAAGAATCCAAGAACTTTAAACATAGTTTTCCAAATAGGTACCTGCAAAAAGGAAATTTAAATCAAATTTAAATCTTTTCACAAAGAAGAAAGAACTGAAGAAGGATCATCAGCGGGCTCAACTGGAACAACATCGTCAATAGATGAGGGTTGATTTTCAATCACAGCAGTTGGAGCATCAACAGACGAAGTCTCAGCTTGGCTGGCAACAAGAGGCACGGTTGAGCTTGAAGAAGGTGCGACACCCGTGGCAATTTCAATGGTAACGGGAACTTCAACTGCAGGAGTCTCAGCCAAAGAAGTTTCAATCACAGGAGCTTCAACCTCAGGAGATGAAAAATCTTATGTTTGTTGAGCTCGTTCAATAGTCTCATTCACCTTGGCTAATTCTGATTCCAGGTTGAAACCTTCTTGGCCCATTTCCACTAAGGTGTCACGACGAGAATTTAAGAAAGCCCAACTTACCTCAACATCTATTTTCTCTTCAAAGAGTTCATAATCTTTCTCCCAAGCAGCGACTTCATTCTTAAGTTCTTCGTTCTCAGCCAAAACAGAACTATAAGATGATTGAAGGGTGGCATGAGAACTCTCTAAGGCACGTACCTTGTCCACAGAAACTTGAAGTTCCTCTTGTGCTTGTGAAAGTTTTTGCACAAGCTCCCAGCATAAACTTCTTTATGAACCAACAAAGCCCTTAGAGCCATATTTTCCTCGTTGGCCTTGGATAGCTGCTCCGAAAAGGAAGATTCAAGACGTTCTTTTTCCTTCTCAGCTTGGCTTGAGGAAAACTTAATCACCGCCAGCTCTGAGGTTAGTGTTTGAACTTGCTGCTCTAAGGCATTTTTTCTCTCCTCCAAATCCTCCATGTCGATTTGGGCACCTTCAAACAGGTCTTTCCAGTTGTTTGCCTCCAACTGAGAGCCACGGGCAGCCTCTTCTGCATCATGGTCATCCTTCTCCAAATCATATGCCAACTTCTCCAAAAAGGAGATTCAGTTCATTAGCTCAGTACCAATGAGATTGGTCTACATAAACAAAAAAAAAGAGGTCAGAATTTCAAAGTCAGAAGTTTTTATAAAAAGAAAGGGAAAGAAAATACCTTTAGAGTGGCATGCACTATATCGTTCATGAGGGTTAGGATACTATGGCTTTCAAGTTTAGCTTTATCAATGGGGCCAATCAAAGGCTCGAGCCAAATATCAGCTTGACCGGATTTTCTCAAAAGGCTGTTGTTGGCAGGAACCTCAATGGTTATGCTCCTCATAGCAGCACCCCTACTTGAAGAGCCCACCTCCGTATGGTGAATAATGGGGTGAGGATTTTCTAAAGGAGGAGCAGTGGAAGGAGTAAAAATAGTGGAGGAAGGGACAGAAGCGATAGTTGATGAAGGTAAATAAGCAATTACAGGTACGGAAGATGAAAAAGAAGACAAAGAAAGTTCATCTAGAACAGGTCCTAAGGCTCCACTACCAAAACCACTAGCAAAAAGTTTATCTATTGACTCACGAGTGTCGTGAGGAGAAACATCATCATCAGGGATGATAACTGGAGTAATAGCAGGCCCGGAAAGAGATAGGTGAGGGGAGACTTCAACCTCATCTTCAGAGACGATACGTCTCCTGGCTCGTGGTCTTGACACCAAAGAGCCCTAGTCTTCTTCCTCTGAATCATCTTCTTCAGCGGCCTTTCTTTTTACAGAGCCCAAGAATATATCTTGGGATGAAGAGGTACGAATACCTAAGGAGTCACGAGACGCCATGACAGCCTCTACAGTAACTCCTCGAGTAGCAAATCCTGATAAAAAGAAGGATAAAAGTTAGAACAATGAAAATATTTATATACAGACAAGGTAAAAATGGAAACCCTTACCATAAGTTTTTACTTTTCAATCGTAACGGTTAGAAAGGGTTTTCCATGACCTACCCTCCATTGGGACAGTCTTCAATAATTTTTCTACCCAACCATGGAAGTTGGGCACAGACTCCACAACACCCATGGTTGCTGAAAAGAAAAAGAAGTAATATTAGGAAAGTAAGTAAGCTTTGAAAGAAAAAAGGCATGAGGAGAATTTAATACTTACGTGCAAAGTTCCACTTTCTCAGGGAAGGGAACATTATTTTCACCCACTAAACTAGCAGTGGGGGCAGCAACAAATCGGGCAAACCAGCCACAGTCTTTATCATCCTCGGGGCTCACTAAAACCCTCTTGCTCGTGGCTGTAAGGGTAAATACATCGTTGCAGAAAAGCCTAGGGTAATAGAGGTGAATTAGGTGGGGAAAAGTAAATTCGAGATCCGCCATGTTAGTGAGGTGTCTTAAGAAGGCAACATACCTCCAAAAAATTGGTCCAATTTGACCTAAACATACGTCGAAAAAACGATAAAAGTCTAAGATGACTGGGTCAATGGCCGGTTTAAACCCTAGAGGGAAGGGATATGTGTAAACAAAATAGAATCCGATTAAGTAAGACGTGATCCTTTGATTTGGGTTAGGAACGATGATTGGAAAATCGTCACTCCAATGACAATCCTTACGAACTACGGGAGCTAAAATATCTGTGATTTGAGTAGGGAAAGGATCAACACGATTTAAGAAGGTAACTTGAGTCCTAAGGGACTCTCTATCATGATGAAAAGAAATTTCAGAAGGGACTATTTCCTCAACTAGAGGCTCACGAAGTGGCTCAGAGGAATCTTTGTTCCTAAAAGAATTCCTCTGAGAATGTGAACCTCTAGTCCCAGAAGGGGGACCAGAGCTATAAGAAGGAGTGGACGTACTACCACCACGAGCAGATCCTAGGCTACCGAGTCTACCCCCTCTTCTATGTCTAATTGGAGCATTGGGGAAGCTATCTAGAATGGGGGTTCTCCTAGGGTTAGGGTTTGGTAAAGCCATGACAAAGAAGGTTGAAGTGAGGCGAAAAAGAATAAGAGGGTTTTGAAGGATTAGAGTGTATGATACGCTTTATGTGGAACAAGAAAAGTAGAGAAATTATATTTATACTAATGGGTACCCGACAAAAGGAAAAAGTACGATGATGGAAGAACCATAATAATGATAACTGACACTTCGTGAACAGTGAAGCCGAAAAGAAAGCCTGAAAAAGTGCTGCAAAACTGTGGAACCAATAAGAGGACGACACGTATCTAATGCATTAAGTAGAAGTGACAATTAAAGAGTCAACTCTGTCAGAGCATTAATGGTGACAAAAATTCTCCTTTAATGAATTCCACTTCCCAAATATTCAAACTGATGAATAAATGGAAAATGGGGGGACTATCTGTATTGGAAAAAATTGTATTTATATATATATATGGTGGTGTGTCATCATGACACATGGGATGGTCAATAAATTATAGTTAGCAATAATTCAAGAATTACAAAGCAGGCACGAGTAAGGAAAAAGGAAGAGGCACGGGACAAGAAGATCAGCGCTCGTACCTGTGTAAGTTTATTTACATCCGAGCAATGGAAAGAATGAACCGGACTATAGAAAAGGGTGCAGATACGGCATTTAATGAGTATTAAATGCTGAGTCCGTTAAGAAATATATACATTCAATGTAATAATTATGCAACATAGCATTCAATGTCATTAATTACTCATAATAGCCTCATTATGATTTAGACATAACGGACATTCCTAAAAGAACCTATAAAAGGGAGATATGTAATCAGTTGAGGGACAGAAGGCACTATTGAAATATACTCTGATTTACTAGCTTTCATACCTTACTATTCTCAAATTTCTTTCTTTATATACTCTTCCGATTATCAGTAACCAGTATTCTTCCAAATTCTAAGCTTTGACTAAAAATCTATTTTTTGGTTAAACAATTGTGTACTTGTTGTCTTATGTATTTGTATTAATTATTGCATTTATTAGAGTAAATTTCATTTGGAAGAACTATGGATATAGTGATATGGGAGCGGGTGGTACGCCTACCACGAGATTTTATGAAATGGGAGCGGGTGGTACGCTTACCACGGAAATATTGAGAAATGGGATCGGGTTGCACGCCTGAAACGAGATGTGTACAGACAGTGAAATCTGCTTTTATTATCCTTATCCGTGTTAGAGGTAATTTATTGATGTTCCTTATTATTCTCTTTAATTTCTGTATTATCTATTATCCCCGAAACATGTTCCCTTCCCATTTAAAATGATTATTCTTGTTATTTTCCCGCTATATATATATATATATATACACACACACATACACACATAAAACTGTACATATTGATGTGGTAGTCATGTCTAGCCTCGTCACTACTTCACCGGGGTTAAGCTAGGCACTTACCAACACATAGGGTCGGTTGTACTGATACTACACTTTGTGCTCTTTTGCACAGATCCAGGTACCGGACAACAGTAATAGCTCGGGAGCCAGCCTTTAGTCCTCCGAGACACCTAGGTAGCCTTGCAGGCGTCCGCAAGGCCGGTGTCTCCTCTATCCTTACTTATGTTCTGTTATCTCTTGTATTCAAGACAGACAATGTTACTCTCTTTCAAATGGTTGTATGTAGTAAATCTTAGTAGTCCGTGAATGTTGTGAGGCATATGTGGATCTTCCTTATTATCTTGGTTTATTTTGTTTAAGTCTTCTGCTAAATTATGAATTCTGTTGTTGTCTAATTATTTATTTCCTGCTAAATTAATTGATAAAAATGGATCTAAAATAAAAGTACTTATGGATTCTAAATATGTGGCTTCCCTAGCTTCAACGAGTACGCGTCATCACGACCCCCGAGGGTGAAAAATTCGGATCGTGACAAGTTGGTATCAGAGCTCTAGGTTACATAGGTCTCACAACTCACAGACAAACTTAGTAGAGTCTGAGGGATCGGTACGGAGACGTCTGTATTTATTCCCAGAGGCTACAGAGTTAGGAAAAGTTTCGCTTCTATTCTTCCATGCCGTGCGATTTTGTTCTCTCAATGTTAAATTGAAACCTCTACTCTTGTCCTTTCGCGAATGGCGAGGTCATGTACCGCTTTTTCAGTTGAGTAGCAACACAAACAAGTGATGGATCAGCTTCGTCTCCGGAGGCCTTGAGGAGGTAAAGGTAGTGGAGGCCGAGGTGCTAGAGGTGCTAGAGGTGGAGGTAGAGATGCTAGAGGTGGGGGTGAAGGTATTAGAGGTGGGAGTGAAGGTATTAGAGGTGGTATGTGGTAGAGAAGCTTCGATTTTATTCTGCGTCGTATCGGGTCGTGACAGTTTGTATATCAGCTTTCAAAAGCCCTGCAAGTTTAAGTGGCGAGGAAGTCATTTCGCCTATTTTTAATTGAGTACTTAAATTATTCATCACTATTTGATTCAATTATCACCAATATATTTTGGTAAATAATAGATTTTTCAAAGGACAATTGATTTGATAGTGTTACATTGAAAATGAGGTCGCCGGAATATGTGTTTTGTAGTGCATGTCTTATATTTAAGAAAAATCCGACGAATAACCGAAAAAATCGAAAAATCGACATAAACCGAATCGAGAAAAACCGAATTAGTTGGTTTGGTTTGGTTTTAATATTTAAAAAATCGACTTACTTGGTTTGGTTTCTTTTTAAGGAAAAACTGATCCAAACCGAACCATGAACACTCCTACTAGATACTAATATTGAAGAGATTGCCATTATCCCTTTCAAAAGTCCCCAGAACAAGATCGTTTAATTGTAGAGCAAACTTTAATGTTCCAAAGCTTTGTGCCGTTTTCTCAAAGAAATACAAAAAGAAGTTATCATTAGTTATGTCTGCTCGACTGTATAGAGAAGCAGGAAGAGGATAACGGATAAAAATTCTTATAAATCTATATGGAAAAAAAATCTGAGACAGTCAATGATAGAATGTCAGCCTCTGCTTATGTGAGAATTGTTATATTTTGTGCATGGAGCGTGTAAGAATCATTAATATAAATAAAGTTTGTTTATGCTGATTGAGTAGTATTTTTAAACAACTTCTGCTTAGCTGAGATTCTCCTGTATATGATTCGAGAGAGTTGCAAAGCAAGGAGGAGGAGAAAGGGGGCTGAAGTTATTTAAAAGTGGGAACAAGTTAAAAGTTTTTTAAAAAATGGACATTGGTTAAATGGGGGCGACCAAATAGGACGCCCCGTGCAATTTTTACCTTGTTTCCTATGTGATGAGCGTAGTTCTTGCATGCCCATAATAAAAAAAAAATGACATTGTATAGTCATTCTTAAAATAATAGCTGAAAAAATATTTTATATATATATATATATATATATATATATATATATATATACAATTTTTATGTTATATATAAATTTTATAAACTTTTTCGGTTATCAAATGTAAATAATTTTTTGCGGGGGCTAAAAGGGAAACCCTATCTCCCCCCTCCCCCCAATAATTAAGTGCATGTTTACTAAGGAAGTGTTGGGATCGAAATAATAAGGTGCATGTGGAAACTAACAATACAAAAGTGAACGATAAATCAGACGACAAAAGAAAAATATACTAAACTAAGCATAATAGTTTATAATGGCTTGTTCAATTGATCCACATATGATAAAACTAATATAAAAGAAGAAAAAATATCGAGAGAAAAATCTTCCCCTAAACAAAACTCTTTAATGACTATATTGTGGATATTTTTGTGCTTTTGTGAAAAGCGGAGATCCTTAATTTATAGATGTGCAAAACATAACTTCCAAGAAAAGGATAAGATATATTAAGGAGATTTAATCATTTTAGGAGTCTTTTTCCATTCCTTCAAGAAAGAGTGTCCTAAGAGAATAGAAATTCAAGGCAAATCCTAACAATCTCCCCTTAGCCTGAATTTTCTTGACAAAGTTAATTCACCTTCTTCACATAATCTTCATCACTACTGCTTGCCATGATTAAAAATCGGTATAGGTTGAAAATCTTGGTATTAGTTAAAAGAAGCCCAAGTATGGGTTAAAAGAAGCCCACGTATTAAGAATAAATATTGGGTAAAAGAAGCTCATGCATTAATAAGAAACGTGAGTTAAAACTGGCATTGGAATTCATGCATTGCAAGTAGACATGACTTAAAACAGACATTGGTTAAAAGTGGCCAAAATATGGGTTAGAAAGAGTTTTTATTCCAATAAAGATGCAGCATCATGCGTTTTGAATACAATTGTGATTGTAAATTTATCTCCACATGTAGCGTGTTGAATAAATCTTCATTATCGTCTTGATCTAAATAAGCATTGCAACTGTCTTCAGCCTCGTTCAACCGTTGACTCTGAACCATTGGCTCTGATACCAATTGTTGAGATCGAAATAACAAGGTGCATGCGGAAACTAACAAAACAAAACTTGGTGGACGATAAATCAGACGACAACAGAAAAATATATTAAACTAAGCATAATGATTTATATTGGCTTGGTCAATTGATCTAGATATGATAAAACTAATTATAAAAGAAGAGAAACCATCGAGAGAAAAATCTCCCACTAAATAAAACTCTTTAATGACTACATTGTGAATATTTTTGTGCACTTGTGTGAAGCAGAGGTCCTTAATTTATAGATGTGCAAAATATATCTTCCAAAAAAAAGGATAAAATATATTAAGAAGATTTAATCCTTTTAGTAGTCTTTTTCCATTTCTTCAAGAAATAGAAACCTAATATATTAGAAATTCAGAGCAAAAGGAAGGGCCGATATACTTCATCAGCCTACCAAATTGGACTTTAGTCGGTAATATAACAGACAATATACGAAGGTACTGCAAAATAAGGACCTGGACTTGATCAGAATGCTACAAAGATCCTGCTTACTGGCCTAGACTAATATCAAACCTCTAGTTTAACCTGTTATGGCCCATCACAAATCTTCTCTATAGTGGGGTTTGTTGCATATAAAAGTATTACTACTAGTTTAATGGCCCAAAATCAAGAAAGTTGTCTACTTAAGTAGCTTATGTTAGCAGCAATCGTGAAGCTGATTTCGTATTTTTTTTCTTTAGGAAGATGAGGAGAGGGGGTGGAGTGGGCGCATAGGGTTTTTTTTAGTTCTTTTTTTCTTTTTCCGATTTATGACGTATGTCAGATGTTGATTGGCGCGTGTAATAACAATCTTTAAGTAAATGTGGTCAAACACCGAAGTGGCTTATAATTGACACCTTTAAAAAATTTAGTGTGTAATATAATTCCCGTCTTTGATATATATGTAAGCGGAATTTGAGGACAAGATCAATGGGTATAATTAGATGATGTTTCTAGGCCATGGGATTTACCTTCAATCATTCCTCCTTGAATCCCTTTTCAATCTCGCCTCAAAACTCTCCCAGGTGACCCTTTTACCCTACGCGAACGCGGTATAACATGTATTTTGCCCAATGAATATGGTTTTGTCCATTTGGGGGCATATATAGTTGGTTTGCACAATGAATGATTATCTTTTTTGTCCTATGCATTGTCCTATTTTGCCCATGCCGATATCTTTGTTTCCTTCTATAAGCTGATCTTACTGTTTTCTTTTTCTTTGCAACCGTGTAAAAGTCACCTAACTCAACTTTGCATTGACCAAAATCTCTTGAATATCCCAACTTATTCGGAATCCACAAGTTCGATTAATTTGATGTTTGCACAATATAAGGTGTTGCTATGTAATTGATTCAAGCCGTAAAAACAGTCTATTGCAGAAATACAGGTAAAGCCTGCGTACAAGAGATTCTTGTGGTCCGACTCTTTTCCGGATCTCGCACGTAGCGAAAGCCTAATGCACCGGCCCTTCCAGAAAGCTCACTATTGAAGTTTTGGCACTAGGATTTTTAAAACTCGAGCATGAAACCTCTTGTCAAAAAGAGTAAAAGAACAATTATCATTCCACCACACCGTTTAACGTGCTTCCCTTTCTACTTCAGTTACACCGAGTGTAAATAAGTAGTATGAATTAAACAAGAACCACAGAGTCCCCACTTTTATATTTGAACTTCTTAGGCTTTATGCTCAAATTGAACTCACCCTCAACATAATAAAAACATCCAACATTTGTACAAAGCATTTTGCATTATAACTAATATAATGCTACAAAGAAACCAAACATAATATATGAGATATACTTCCTCAAAACTTTTGGTCGAACTCAGCAACCTTTAATTGCCAGGGCAATCAACCAACTCCCAAGTCTTCACCTTTTCAAACTTCCGTGTCAACATACTTAATAAACACAGTAGTTGCTTATGATCAAGAACTAAAATAGGAGAGTAGAGAGCACTCTCCTCACTCTTATGCATATTCTTTTCACAAGATATCCAAGATTTGGTAGCACTAAGGATCCATATTAATTCCCAAATGTTAAGTTCTTTCATCACAGAGGCTCCTGCATTGTTACCACTATTGGACTTTTCACCTCATGCTTTCCATCTGACCAAACTAATGAACCACTTTTCACTATTGAACTCCCTGGTGATAACTTCACTGCTTCAGCTTGTACTCTAACCAGAAAATTAAGCTTCTGTCCCACTCTCCTAAACGCCAATTTCTTCGGCTCCACTGTCACCACCATACCCCGTGGCGGCTTCACTGTCACCTTGTACACAGAATCTGGATCGCCCACGTTTGTCACAGACCTAATGAAGTGAGTGGACAACTTGTGCTTTCCATATTGTTGAAACACAGCTGAAAGCGAAGGATAATTCAAATTCCCTACATGGCCTGCTCTTTTCGCCCCACTACAATCTGAATACTTCCTTGTAACAACTTGAACATTCTTGGTTGTGTAATTTGAATTGCACAAGAAATCGACGTAGTCATATGAAGTTAAGTCGTAAATCAAACCAGGGTCCATTGCATTTTGAGGATGCACATGTCCTGCTCCAAAATCCATCACTGTCGATGAATTCCCAGTAGATTCATCCATCATAATTTGACCCCGATTATCTACCGTATATGCAGTTGTCATCAATGCCGATCTTATAGCCGCCGGGCTCCATCCCGGATGTGCGGCCTTCAACAATGCTGCCAACCCAGATACATGGGGGCATGCCATGGAGGTCCCGCTCAAAATGTTGAACTCTGTTCTCCGTTTATCCGATGGAATTCCACTCGGCCCGACGCCATCAGGCCAAGCTGCGAGAATATTCAATCCAGGTGCAATTACGTCGGGCTTTAGAATTTCTGGTGTTTCAGGATTTGGACCTCGGGCTGAAAATGACGCTACTACTGGAGCTGGCTTCACATTTACGATTGTTCCTCTGAACAGAATCGTCGCCGTTGGGGGTGACTTGGACTTTAAAGCTGTAGATATGTACTTCCTTATTTCGTCTCCGGCGGAAGCTCCAACTGACGTTGCTGGTAACACGTGGCAATCAGCTACTAATCCTTCTCCGTCGAAAACTCCATTGGCTAATATCATCCCTATTCCACCTGCTTTCTTCACCACTTCGCCTTTTACAGCTCTCGAATTGACGCCTCTGTCACATAATACAACTTTGCCTTGAACGTCATTAGGGTTTAATGAACCTTCCAAGCACAATGAAGACGAATATCCATCACTACCTTCACTCCCGGCGTAAATTAGCGGGTAGAGTTTGTGAGGAGATAACGAAGGGCCACCATAGATGCTCACTCCGGGAACTATTTTCCCGTTTCCAAGTTTCACATCTGCCGGGAAATCACGGTCAATTGTTCCGGCACCGACGGTGGTGACCCAGGGAGCTACATTAGTTACTGTGAGTCCTCCAGGCCCGCCGTTACCAGCGGAAGCAGAGACGAAGATTCCGGCATCATTAGCAGCGAAAGCGGCAATGGCGATTGCGTCGAGGTTATACGGTACCACAACGCCACCAACACTAAAAGAGATGACGTCAACACCATCAGCAACGGCGGAATCAAAAGCAGCTAGAATATCAGCGTCGTAGCAGCCTGAAGCCCAGCACACTTTGTAAGCAGCTAAACGAGCTTTTGGAGCCATTCCAGCAGCAACACCACGCGCGTAACCGAGAGTCGACGCCGGAAAAACATACCTCCCTGCTGCAATTGAAGCTGTATGGGTCCCATGCCCATCGGAGTCTCTAGGAGATCGATGCTCCACAGTTTCGTTCATTCTCCCGTTCGTAGCCTCATATCCCTTGAAAAAATATCTCGCTCCGATCAATTTCCGGTTGCATGAAGTCGCCGGAAAGTCTTTGCCAGCCACGCATTCGCCTTTCCATTTCGCCGGAACAGGACTAAGATCATGATCATTAAAGCTCTTTCTCTCAGGCCAGATCCCTGTATCAATTACTCCGATTACAAGGTCCGAGCCGAAATCCGATTCCTTAAGCAGCCCAGCTCTGTCCGTACTAGTCAAGCCTAGAAATTCAGGGGATCTCGTGGTTTGCACGTGCCTAACTTGTTCAGGTATAACAGCAAGAACCCCAGGTAATGCCTCAAGTTTTTTAGCATCCGAAATCAATAATTTAGCAGAAAAGCCATGAAAAACATTACTGTAAGTGTGAATAATGCGATTTTCAGAAGCAACCCCACCTGATTCTAGCGAGTGGGTATTTGTAGAGAGAGATCTAAGAGCCGATTCATACCAGTGCTCATGGGTTGGAAATATCGAAGGTTTTGCATCGTGTTGAACGTGAACTATAAATGTTTTTGGGTTATTCACAGTTGATGAAACTGAAACTGTAATTGCGAAAAAAGAAAAGAAAAAGTACAGAATAGAAAATGCCATTAGAGAACCTGTGGAGCTGCAGAAAATAGGCGGCAAGTATAATAATGGAGTGAAGTTTCATATAAGAAGAAGAAGAGTGAAAGTGCAAGTGGTTATAGTACAATATAGAGAAAAAAGAGGGAAGTGTGGTACTAGTACAGAAGCTGAGGTTGAGAGAATGAGTGGATAAATTGGACGTAAGTGAAAGTCATGTTTTTAAATAGAGAATTTTTGGACTTTCTTTTACTTTTTGGTAGGGGGGAGAAAATTAAACTTAGCACCTACTGTATTTTGTTGTCCGGAAAAGGGCATGTCACTTTATTTTCAAATATTATCTACGTTTAACCCGTGTTATATTATTTTGGTTAATTTTATATCATTATACTATTTAGTCAAATTTACTCCTATAATAAATAAATTTTTAAAACTTACCCCTCAATTCGTCAAGTAATCCAGAATCTCTCAAATTATTTTAATTAAATTATTGATTCTTCTTCTTAATCCACTATTTTTGAAATAATTGGAATTTACGTGCTTTATGAATTGGAGAAAAAACAATAAGAGAAAAGAATATTAAATAATACAATTATTAATAAACAAAGTATACTAAATTGAAAAATCTAAATTAGGTAGCTTGTCTAAATTCTAAAAGTATTTACAACATTTCTATTTTAAAAAGGAATTCGTTGCACCAAATGTACAGAGACTTTGCAAGTATTAGTGATTAAAGTTGAAGTTCCTAAGAGACTTGATATTGTCAAATTCAACTTTACTTTAATTAAATGCATACATATTGTGCACTCTTAAGTTAGTCGATATATATATATATATATATATATATATATATATATATATATATATATATATATACATATATATATATACACATATATATACGCGCACACACACACACATGATGATCAGCTGCATATAATTCACAATAAATAGACCCACTGAATTCTAAAGTGTGTATATGATTGAAAAAATAAAATTTTAAATCAATTCCAAACCCATTATTAAAAGAAAAGAAGTGGGTGCATTGGTAATTAAAAATATTCATGAATACTTTGCATAGTCTAGTAACTTTAGCATACATATCAATAGTAGTTTCTAAAATAGTGGAGCAAGAACAACAATAACTGATTTAAATAAAAAAAAATTGGGAGATTTTGAATTTCTTAACAAATCAAAGGGTAATTTTTAAATGTTTGCTGATGATAGGGCTAAATTTAGCCAGATAATATAATGGTAGGTGTTAGACCTCCACTACTCTTTTTCGCGCTTTTCAGGTCTTGAAAATCTTATTTTTATTCGTCTCGATTTACGTGCGCAGTCCGGGTGCATAGCTTTCATAAATATGAATTCTGTATAAAAATTGATGAATTTTGATATTAATATGATTAAAATTGACTTTGGTTAATATTTTAGATAAACGGGCCCGGACCCGTGATTTGACGGTCCCGGAGGGTCCGTAGAAAAATATGAAACTTGGGCGTATGCCCGGAATCGAATTCCGAGGTCCCAAGCCCGAGAAATAAATTTTTGTGTGAAATTATTTTCTGAAATTAATTAAGGAAAATGGAAAGGAAATTTGATCAGAAGACTATGGTATCGGGCACGTATTTTGGTTCCGATGCCCGGTACAGGTCTTATATGTGATTTAAGCGCTTTCTGTAAAGTTTGGTTAAAAACGGACATCATTTGACGTATTTCGGACTTAAAAATGGAAAATTTGTGTTTTATGAAAAGTTGGAAGAAATCATCTGATTTGAGGCTTGATTCTATGTATATGATGTTATTTTGGCGATTTGATCGCACGGTTAAGTTCGTAGGATGTGTGTGAGTTAGTGTGTGTGTTTGGTTAGGAGCCCCGAGGGCTCGGGAGTGTTTCCGGACTTAAGAAAGTTGCAGAAATGTTCAGTTCTGATATCTGGTATGTTGTTCTATGCGATCGCATAGGAGATTTCGCGATCGCATAGTGTAAATCTTGAATTGCCCAGTTTTGTTCTATGCGATCGCATAGTAGACTCCGCGATTGCGTACCTCAGCTAATTCCTTCTATGCGATCGCACCCTTCCCTCTGCGATCGCAATGTACAAAACCCAGCCTCCATCTTAACCTTCTATGCGATAGCATTCTCCATCCCGCGATCGCAGTGCCCAGCCAGCCTCACCCTATGCGATCGCAATCCCTCCTCCGCGATCGCATAGGGCATTTTTGCCCAGTTATTTTAAAAGCCTAAAAACAGAACAATGACGGGATTATTCTAAATTTTACACGAGCTCTTCTTCTCCACATCCCCTAGGCGACTTGTAGAGTGATTCTTCACCAAATCTTCTTGGGTAAGTATTATGTAACTCATTTTCTTCATTTCTATCATCATCCATTGAAATCCTAGGCCTAAAACATGTAATCTAGGGTTGAAATTGGGGGAAGGTGGGTAGAGTTAGGGCTTTTCGATTTTCTTTGATTTAGACCTCATTTTGGGGTCGAATTTGAAAATAAATTGTATATTCGGGCTCGTGGGGGAATGGATGATATGGAATTGGTTCGAACCTCGTATTTTGACCAAGCGGGCCCGGGGTCGATTTTGAAATTTTTGGAAGAAAGGTTGGGAATCTATATTTAGGCATTGGATTTGATTTGTTTAGCTATTATTAATATTATAAAGTCCTTATTTAATAGATTTGATTGAGTTGGAGCCGGATTCGAGAGGGAAAGCGGTCGTTGTGGATTGATTTAGCCGTGGAAATTAAGGTGAGTGTTTGGTCTAACTTTCGCTTGAGAAAATAGGAGTAGAGTCTTATTTGCTTATTGCTATTTATCGAGTACGGTGTATAGGCATGGTGACGAGTATCTATACACTAGTGTCGAGCATGACCGTGAGTCCTGAATTGCTAAATTATTGAATTCTTAATTATTGTTTATGAGGACTTGGTTGGAAATCTTTAATACCGAGCCAGTAATTGTTGAGGATGAGTATTGATTTAATTGTGTAAAGTAGAAATTGAATAAGTTTGTTTATAGCTGGATCTCCCTTGCCGGAATAGTTTATTATATTATCTTGTTCCATTGTCGGGATAATTTATTATATTATCTTGTTCCCTTGCCGGGATAGTTTATTATAATATCTTGTTCCCTTGTCGGGATAGCTTATTATAACATTTTTCCCCCTTGCCGGGATTATTTTGTGTATTATGTTGAAAGAAATGGGAGCGAGTGGTACGCCTACCACGAGATATTATGAAATAGGAGCGAGTGGTACGCCTATCACGAAATATTATGAAATGGGAGCGAGTGGTACGCCTACCATGAAATATTATGAAATGGGAGTGAGTGGTACGCCTACCATATGATATTATGAAATGGGAGCGAGTGGTACACCTACCACGTGATATTATGAAATTGGAGCGAGTGGTACGCCTTCCACGTGATATTATAAATTGGGAGCGAGTGGTACGCCTACCACGTAATATTATGAAATGGGATCGAGTGGCACGTCTACCACGTGATATTATGAGAAATGGGATCGAGTTGCACGCCTACAACGAGAGGAAATTGAAACAAGTGAAAGTGGTTTGTTTTTTCCTTATTCTGTGTTAGAAGAAATCAGATGTAGTTTCTTTTGTTATTCCTGATATTCCGTTTTATCTGCTACCCCATAAGCGTGTTTCCCCTCCCAGTTTTTAATTGTTTACTTTCTGTTATTATTTTGTTATATTTGTATATATATCTGTACAGGTTTATCTGGTAGTCTAGTCTAGCCTCGTCACTACTTCACCGGGTTAGGCCAGGCACTTACCAGCACATGGGGTCGGTTGTGCTGATGATACACTATGTGCATCTTTTGCACAGATCCAGGTATTGGAGCAGCATTTAGTAGCAGTAGCATTCCGGGAGCGAGCTTTCAGTCCAGAGATTTCGAGGTAGCCTTGCTGACGTCCGTATGGCCCGGAGTCTCATCTATCTTTGTCATTCGTTTGTTATCCTTGTACCGGAACAAACAGTGTTGTGTTTTATTCAGACCTTGTGTTTAGCATTCTATAGATGTTCGTGAGTTAGTGTCTCCAGTCTTGGGTAGAAGTTGTAATTGAATTTCCGCACTTGTTTTCGGTTTATCTATATTTAAAACTTCAACTTTTATATTAATTGTCTCATTGACTCAATAATGTCGATGTTTGCCTAAAAGGTTAATAATTAATTGGCTTTCCTAGCTCCTAATAGTAGGCGCCATCACGACTCCCGACGGTGGAAAATCCGGGTCATGACAAGTTGGTATTAGAGCACTAGGTTACATTGGTCTCACAACTCACGGAAAAACTCGGTAGAGTCTGAGGGATCGGTACGGAGATATTTTTTATTTATCCCCCAAAGGCTACAAAGTTAGAAAATTTTCACTTTTGTTCTTTCTTGTCGTGCGATTCCGTTTCTCAAATACTGCTTGTCTTTCTACTCTGTTCTTTCGCATATGGCGAGAACACATACTTCCTCTTCTACCGCGCAGCAGCCCAAGCCCCCAGCAGCAGCTCCTGCGAGGGGCAGAGGGCGAGGTCGTGCCAGAGACCGAGGCAGGGGCAGAGCTCAGCCCCAAGTAGCAGCCCCAGAGGTGGAGCCTCAAATTGGTTATGACGAGGAGATCCCAGCTCCAGTAGCTCCGGTGGGCCCAGCTCAGGTGCCAGAAGGGTTCATAGCCACCCCAGTACTTCAGGACGCTTTGGTCATATTGGTAGGCTTTGTGGAGTGCGTCATTCGAGCGGGTTTACTTCCATGAGTTCAGCCAGCGGTGGCAGGTCAGTCGGGTACAGTGGCTCAGGCCAGGAGTGAGATCACTTTTCAGGAGGCGGCCCATGTAGGCCGTAGAATTGAGAGGGCTCTGCCACAATGAGGTTGATCACAGCAAACTCAACCTTACACTAAGGTAGGAAGAGTAGGTACCCGAATAGTGGTATCAGGGTCAATTTCCACATGGAGCTTGGAATGGAGTTGCGTATTTGTTTAGACTAGGAATGCGGGTTTTGATTCTAATTGTACTTCAAACATTTTTGGGTTTTTGTTGTTTAAATAACTACTATTGTCAACTACAAGCTAAAGCTAAATTATACTAAGAGATATGTTCTAAGTTGTGATTAATATAGTGAAAGACACTAGGGTCGTGGCATCACCTAGGTGGTTAAATAACGGGTAGAAAATACTAACAATAGATTGACATACTTGGGATCAATGTTATAACCGTTGTACAATGGTACCCACTCTCACACCTCTCGGTAGAGAGATCGATTTTGCCCAATTAACTCTCTCGAGACCAATTGGGTAGGCCAATTAGACCAAGAAACTAGGGTTCAAGTAGGGTGATTACTCTCTCGAGGTTTAACCCGTTAATTGGGACTACCATTTCTCATGGGTCCATCCCAATTCCTTGTTGGATCAATTTTGGGGTCATAGACTCTCTTTCTCGAGAAGGGTCAAGACCCACTAAGCTAGAATCAATATTTGCAACCACCCATCCTTAATTAAACCATAAAATTAACCCAAATAACAAACATCCAACATCAATCTATCATTAATACGCAACACCCATCAATTACCCATACTAGGGTAGAGCCACAACCCTAGCTAATGGGTTTAGCTTGACATTATTAGAGAAGAAACTGAAGAAATAGAAGACAAAATAACCATATTAATTAATTACTAATGTTAAACTACAAGAATCTAAGATGAAATAAGCTCAAAATGCCCAAAATAGGCTAATACAAATGTCTCACGAGCGCAGCAACTATCCGGTGTAGAAAACTTGACCTAAAAATGGTAAAATGTTCTATTTATACTAGGCTAGAAAAATCGAACAAAAATACCCCTGCACGGTCAGCGCGGGCCGCACAAAGTTGGCACGCGGCCGCACTGGGTTTCTTGACTTCTAAATCTTACTCTCTGAAGATAGTGATGCGGACCGCACAAAGTTGGGGTACGGCCGCATGACGATTGGCGCGGACCGCACCAAGTTGTTGTGCGGCCGCATGGATGGTTTGCAGCTCCTCTGATGTTTTGTGGTGCAGTCCGCACGAACCTGTAGTGTAGCCGCGTTGGCTGAGCGCGGACCGCGTGAGCTCGACCGCGGCCGCACCGCTTGCGATTGGAAATGACAACTTTCTGAATCTCTTTGGTGCGACCGCATGTCACAATTGAGCGGCTGCATGAAATGCCTTGTAGTTTCACAGCCTCTTAACTCCTATGGTGCGTCTACATGACATGATGGTGCGGTCCGCACCAAGTTCTGAATGTCCTTACTTTAATGATCCTTGACACCTGAGCAGGTTTCACTCCGTTTCGAGCCGATTTTTGACTTTTGTCATCTTGTCGCTCAAACCTGCAATCAAGCACAACTTGTAAGCATTCTGGGTCTATTTTATTGCAATTCATGCATAAAGCATAGGCAAGTATGGGCATAAAACGTGTTAAAATCGCAGTTATCAACTCCCCCAAACTTAAACATTTGCTTGTCCTCAAGCAAATAAAATAAGACCCGCCCCTCAAAGGGAAACATCCGAGTAATTCCAGCTTATCCTAAAGTAACCTCATCACGCATCACTTGGGACTAACAATTGCCCTCAATACGAATGCATCATTAACATATTTTAAACTTTTAAGAGCTATGGATCAAATGTGGCACAAGAGCATAGAGGTTTGACTCATTTCATCACGGAGCTTTTTTTTTTTCCAAATACCTTGGTCATTGTGGGACCCAAACTCACACATCCTCAACTTTCCCTAAGCGAACCTCACCTTTTTAGAATAATGACACACAAACTGAGGTTGATGGATTTTTCGCTCGTTTCTCTCACAAAGAAGGTCATAAGTTCGGCTCTAGGTACCATACGCTTGCCCCTTATGTAAGTATCCACTAATGTAGGTTCCGTTCAACTCAAGATCATATAGGGCTTTTGTGGAGTCATTGTAAAGGCTTTTGGGTAAGGGTAGGATATGTTTTGTTCAAGTGGGTTCAATCTTCCCTCAAGCACTTCTTTTGATTCATTTTGGCACACTTTCTTGACTCATTTGAGTATTCTCTTATTTTTCGAGGGGTTAGAGAGACACACTGTCGCTCTTTCTTATGCATTTCAACACATTTCTCTTTTTTTTTCACTTTTTCACAACCTTATTCACTTTTGTTTTCTTTGAATCCCCTTTTTGACCTTATTCAATTTGGTCTTTTTCTTTGTCTTGTCTTTTCTTCCTTTATCATTGCCTCCCTTTTCTTTTGCTTTTGTACTTTTTGCCACATTGTTTCCTTTCTTGTCTCCCTCCCCCAAACTTAGACATTTTCCATCTACTCCAGGGAAGATTTGGGTGCCAAGAGAGGGTATCATTAAGAACGGGTATAGGCTTGTAGCTTTTGTTCTTGAAAGAAGAAGGTTTAAGGCTCAAAGGGGTTAGCTAGGGATCATTTCATTGGTAGGTCATGAAATTGTTCAATCTTAGCATTTCGGATCAAGGAGGGCCTATACTCACTTCTCAAGCCAAATTTCACCTAGGATTTTACCTCAACAAACACTCGGGGCAAGTTCTAGACCATCGGCTCGGATCTTAGACTCATGATTCGAATTCTCACCACACATACTCAAGGATTGCCAAAGACATCGAGTCGAGGGCCCACAACAACCTTAGTTACGACTCAAGCGCACAATGACCCCACACGACCATATGATGATTGTTTGGTCAACACAAGAGTCTCAAGGCCACCATTTTTCACCATCCTAAATACAACATTATGTCTTTGACCATGGGATCAAAGGCAAATATGTTAGGCCCAAGTGAAGCTTGCTTGAGGTTCCCTTAACTACGAAATATTGAAAATCAAAAGAAGAAAAATAAAAAATAGACTCAAACCCTTAAGAAGGTTGTCATGCCATCTATCATTGGGAAGAGCCACCCAGTTCGCACAACACTCTACCCTTGGAAAAAACCGTGGCATTAAGAAAACCAAGGGCTTATTGAAAACACCAAAACCAAAACAAAAGGCTACGAGCCTCACTACTAAGCTAAAAACGAATTTTTTTAATGAAAATAGAAAAACCAAATGAATATGTACAATGGGGAGTAGAATATACAACGGGGATGAATATATACATAAGAGTCTAGAAGTATCCAAAGTCAAAAGTTATATACAGGCCAACTATCAAATCCAAAACATAAACTAGAAATCAAATGAATATATACAGCCATCCAAATGTAGGGTGTACCCCCACGATTAAAAGCTGGCATTGTCCCCAATGCCAACTACCAAAATAAGCACAAAAAAGAGATAAAGGATATAGAATGTCTCCTCAAGCCTGGTCCACATGCATGGGGTCTCCTGTCATCTCCTGATCCTCTGTAGTAGTCTGGACCTCATGGTCTCCGGCCTACTACTCTGAAGCTGGTGCAGGATCCTACTGCTGGACCGGTGGAACATTCGGTACATCACCGGCGGGAGTGACCTCAACCTCAGCCAACTCAATCACGACTCCTTCAGAATTGGGCAACTTCCTCTTCTTCTTCAGTGGCCTGGGTGCCTGCTCCTGATGAGGCTCGGGTACTGGGACTGTTGCTGGAGGGGCTGGGTCCTCGAATAACAAGTCTAACGGCATCTGATCCACCATTAGCTTGTCCACATCTGCTCGTAATACCTTTACCGACTCTTTTGATGCCCTGGACTTCCTCATTTTCTTGTGCTCTCGGGCCAACTTCTCCAAAGCTTTGCTTTTTGCCCCAACTGCCTTAGTCAAGGCAGTCTGAGTCTCAATCATCTTCTTCTGGTTGGCTAGGAGCATCTTCAGCATTTCCTCAATAGACGGAGGAACCTGGACAGTGCCTGGGGTAGACTGGGCCTCAACTGAAGTGGCTAATGTGGACAAGTTGGATGTCGCAACGGACATCCAGTTATTCAAATTGGCCAATGTCATGGCTAGATGTTGGGCTGTCAATGGGTTGGTTCGGGAAATGGGAACTGTAGGGCCAGCTGAGGAACCAGGGCCCACAGAGGAGGAAGGCCTATCAACTGGGACAGACACAGCTGGAATGGAGGGAAACTCTATAGTAGGCTCGACAGAAGTCTCTACCTCAACTGGCTCCTCAGACTGGCCAGTCGGGGCAGAGGTGGATGACTTACTTTTCTTGTCCCCCTTTGGGTTGTCTGGACCCTGAATACTGAACCAGGAGAAGGAGGCTACTGGGCACACTGTCACATCATAAGGCATTTTCTTCACCTTCAAATCCCTAAAATATAGTGTTAGAGTGTTGGGGAAAAGGTAGTTCCACGTACTGTCAATCCCCATAGCAGTGATCGCCCTGTACATAACATTCCTCACATTGATAGGGAATCCAGCCATAATGGAAGCAACGAGCACAGCCCGGGGAAGAGGGACGGTTTGGTCATGTGAAGTGGGATCCAGCCTATTGCAAACAAAGGTGAGCCACCCTCTCGCCTCGAAGTTCAGGTTCTTCCTTAAAAATTTTACCCCTGCCTGCACCCAATCCATGTGCCAAGAACTCTGCCAACCATGGGCGAACCTCCTCCTTCATCGCCAGTTTCTCTAGGTATTGGGTCTCATCTTCATCCTCGAAACCCAAATAGTCATTAAGTGTTTTGCCCGAAAACATAACATTCTTGTTCCTCACTTTGGTCGCAGTGGAGTCCTTATTGGTATAGGCTACATTGGTGTAGAATTCTTTGACCATGTGTTCATTTGCATTTATCAACCCGTCACTGAAGTGGTCCCACCCGCTTCTAGTTTGAAACTGTTCATAGACTTTGGGTAGGAGTGGCAATAAGTACTTGGTTATGATGCACCTCTCAGGGATTAGATTTCTTTTGGACCACATTTCCCGGAATTTGTGGAAGGCCACTTGACTAACAAAGCGGTCTTCCTACACTTCAGCTTTCCTCGTTCGTTCCACACCACCAACCTCGGGTACCCTACTAACCGGAGTCTCCTCCTCACTGTCAGCACTATCCCCAGATTCTGAGGTTGTGGGGGAAGTAGAGTACTTGTCGCTGCCCGCTGCTGAGCCATCAGACGACTCAGATTGTATAGCGTGTGGATATTGGGCTGGGACTGAGGGGACTTGCCCCGAATCAGCTGATAGTTCCTGAGAGGGAAGGTACTCACTCCCCGATTTCTCCTCGTCTGTCACTACTTGCTTTCTTGTCTTTAGTTTTGGTTGGGAGTGAGTTTCTTTAGATTGGCTTTTCCTCCCCAGGAAGGTTCACCTCGACCAGGTTGCTTGGCACCACATCCTCTTTGTTTTACCATTTTCTGCACACAAATGATTCTAACATTGTTAGTATACGCAAGTGCAGTGTATTATCATATGCATAATAAAGCAGAATATCAAGAAGCAGTGTTGCAGATAGTATAGCAGACTAGACCAGCGCGGGCCGCGCCAACAGGGGATGCAGCCGCGCAAGGGAAACTTGACAAACTCATCCCTCTGAACCTCTCCCACGCGGGCCGCGCAAACATGAGATGCGGCCATGCGGGACCAGCGCGGTCCGCACAAACCTGACATGTGGCCGCACCGAGCAACTACTCAACTTACACTTCTCTGAACTTCATTGACGCGGGCCGCGCAAAGATGGGATGCGGCCACGCGAGACTAGCGCGGGATGCACAATCAGGGACGCGGCCGCATTGGGTTTTCAATACAGGGACAATTAGGGTTTAACCAAAACTGCTCAAATCTTTCACGTTTTAGCATCCTACTTTGTCCCTACTCGTTTAACATCATTAAGCATCATGCCTAGTACTTGAAGAACAACTAATAAATGAAACTAAGAAAAATAATGAAAAACAAAAAAGTTATAGCTAATGGGTCATGAACAAAATTAAAACTAAAAGCGACATAATGATTAATGTGAGAAGAAGTTACCATGATTGTGAAGATTTAACTCTTGATGCTCGCACAAATGAGAGTCTTAGAGAGAACAGTCGAAATTTAGGGTTCAGAGATCGATTTGGCAAAAAGTTCTAATGGGGACCCTAATGGTGTAATTATAGGTAAACAAAGCAGGGCCCCAACTTACCATCCAGCGCGGCCGCATGAACACGACCGTGGGCTGCGCTGGGACTTACCATATACCCGTTGCTGAAACAAGGGCACGTGGACCGCATGAAACGTGTTGCGGCCGCATGAGAACCACAGGGGCCGCTCAAAATGGGACGCAGCCGCGCGAACACAGTTCAGAGACTTATCAATTGTGGCCTTTACCAGTGCGGACCGTACAAGCAAGGGTGCGGCCGCACTAAGCAACTTTAGAGACTGTGTACTTTTTGCACAGTTGTTTTGCAGTGGTTCAACACAAGTCCTGCAACATCTCACAAACAATCAGCTCAAAATCCTAATCTACAAAGAAAACCAAAGAAAAAGAAAAAGACATGGGTTGCCTCCCAAGCAGCGCCTGATTTAACGTCGCGGCACGACACATGTTACCATCATATCACTTCAAATGAATAAGTGCCACCACATGGCTGACATCAATCTTTCCCAAATAGTTCTTGACACGATGCCCATTAACCCGGAACACTTCACCATTTTGTTTTTAAGATCAAGAGCACCAAAAGGAGTTACAAAGACCACTTCAAAGGGACCACTCCATTTAGATTTAAGCTTCCTTAGAAATAACCTTAACCGGGAATTGAAAAGAAGAACCATGTCGCCCACCTTGAATTATTTACCCCGAGCATACTTATCGTAGAGGTGCTTCATCTTGTCCTTATACAAGGACGAGCTGGAGTAAGCATGAAATCTAAACTCATCAAGTTCATTCAATTTCTCCACTCGAAGGTTGGCCGCAACATCCCGTTCCAAGTTTAATTTTTTCAATGCCCACATAGCCTTGTGTTCTTAGTTCCACCGGGAGATGGAAAGCCTTACCAAACACCAACCGATATGGAGACATACCAATCGGAGCCTTGTAGGCCGTCCAATAAGCCCAAAGAGCTTCATCCAACTTCTTCGACCAGTCGGTCCTATTAGCATTCACCGTTTTAGACAAAATACTCTTAGCTTCCAGATTTGAAACCTCCACTTGACCACTTGCTTGTGGATGATAGGGGGTAGTCACCTTGTGGTTAACTCCATATTTAGCGAGCAATGAGTCAAAAGCCTTGTTGAAAAAATAGGACCCCCCATCACTAATGATAGCACGAGGGGTTCCAAACCTAGTGAAGATATTCCTTTTCAAAAATGCCACGACACTTCGGGCTTCATTGTTGGGAAGAGCCACGGCTTCAACCCACTTTGACACATAGTCCACCGCCACGAAAATATACGTGTTCTCATAAGAGCTTACAAACGGGCCCATGAAATCAACGCCCCAAACATCAAAAATATCTACCTCGAGAATTGTATAGAGAGGCATCTCATCCCTTTTTGAAATCCCACCAACTCTTTGGCATGCATCACATTTCTTCACCAAATCGCTCGCATCTTGAAACAAAGTCAGCCAATAGAAGCCGCTACTTAAAACCTTTGACGCCGTCCTCACTCCCCCATGATGACCACCATAAGGAGAAGAGTGGCAAGCCTCCAATATGTTCATTTGCTCAGTTTTCAGCACAGATCTTCGTATTACCCCATCCGTACTAATTTTGAACAAAATACGGCCCATCCTAATATAAATCCAAGTTATCCCGATTGAGTTTCTTCCTTTGGTTGGAAGAGAGCTCACACGGGACATTGCCGGTCACTATGAAATTGGCGATGTTCGCAAACCAAGGTATGTCACCCATAGAAATTGAAAGAAGCTGCTCATCGGGGAAAGCATCATTTATCTCAACACCATTGCTCGTTCTCCCTTCTTCCTCTAGCCGAGACAAAATGATCCGCGACTTGATTCTCACTTCCTTTTTTATCCACAATCTCTAGATCAAATTCCTGACGGAGTAGTACCCATCTCATCAACCTTGCCTTCGAATATTTCTTTGTCATCAAATACCTGAGGGCTGCATGGTCCGTATGTATGATCACCTTCGCCCCCATAAGATAAGGGCAAAATTTTTCCATCGCAAACACAATAGCCAAGAGCTCCTTTTCCTTCACCGTGTAGTTTCTTTGGGCCTTATTCATCGTTTTGCTAGCATAATACACCGGATGGAACATTTTGTTGATTCTTTAGCCAAGCACCGCACCTACCGCTACATCACTCGCATCACACATAAGTTCAAAAGGCAATCCCAATTAGGTGCAGTGATGATAGGAGTTGTGGTCAACTTGTGTTTCAACAACTCAAAGGACTCCATACACCTCTCATCAAAGACGAACTTAACATCCTTTTCCAATAATTTACAAAGCGGGTTCACAACTTTTGAAAAGTCTTTAATGAATCGCTAGTAGAACCAGGCGTGACCCAAAAAACTCCTCACCCCTTTGACAGAAGTAGGGGGAGGAAGCCTTGAGATCACCTTAATTTTTGCCTTATCGACTTCAATTCCATGTTTTGAGATTTTATGACCCAACACAATACCTTCTTGCACCATGAAGTGACATTTCTCTCAGTTAAGTACAACATTGGTTTCCTCATACCTTTTCAACACCTTGTCCAAGTTCACTAGGCATTCTTCAAAAGAGCCCCCCACTACGCTAAAATCATCCATGAAGACCTCCAAAATATCCTCCACCATGTCGGTGAAGATTGCCATCATACATCTTTGGAAGGTTGCCGGAGCATTACAAAGTCCAAATGGCATTCTTGAGAAAGCGAATGTGCCATACGGACATGTAAAGGTTGTCTTCTCCTGATCTTCCGGGGCAATGAGAATTTAATTGTACCCCGAGTAGCCATCAAGGAAACAACAATAAGCCCGGCCCGATAAACGACCAAGCATTTGGTTCAAGAATGGTAGAGGGAAATGATCTTTTCTCGTGACCTTGTTGAGCTTTCTATAATCCATTCACACTCTCCAACCAGTGACCGTACGGGTAGGAATCAACTCATTGTTGGCATTGGTGACGACCGTCATTCCACCCTTCTTTGGCACACATTGAACCGGAGAGGTCCATGAACTATCCGAGATTGGGTAGACTACACCGGCATCCAACCACTTGATAACCTCTTTCTTTACCACCTCTTGCATAGCTTCATTCAATATTTTTTGATGTTCAAGAGACGACCTTACATCTTCCTCCAAAATGATCTTGTGCATGCAAAAAGCGGGGCTTATACCCCGAATATCCACCAACGTCCATCCAATCGCCCGCTTGTGCTTTTGTAGAACCGCCAAAGTGGCGTCAACCTGCATGTTAGTTAAGCAAGACTAAATAATAACAGGCAAAGTGAAATTAGGACCCAAGTATTCATACCTGAGGTGAGGAGGAAGAGGTTTCAACTCTAACACCGGCGACTCCTCAATAGATGGCTTTGTTGGGGGAGTTTTGCGATTCTCAAGGTCCAATGATAACTTCCTAGGCTCATAAGAGTATGAGCCCATACCATGCAAAGAATTTACACATTCAATTCTCCCGGTATCATCATTAGCCTCCATGTTCAAAAGCACCGATTCAAGTGGATCTTCAACATCAATCATTGTGCTTGTGTCATCCACTATCACCGCCGTGACAATGTCAACAAACAAGCACACCTCGGTGCCATTTGGTTGCCTCATAGACTTGCACACATGGAACACCACCTTTTCATTACCAACTCGGAAGGTCAACTCTCCCACCTCGACATCGACCAAAGCCTTCCCCGTTGCTAGGAAAGGTCTTCCAAGGATAATTGGGACTTCAAAGTCCACCTCACAATCTAGGATCACGAAGTCGGCTGTCAAGATGAATTTATCAACACGAACAAGGACATCATCGATTATACCCAAAGGCTGCTTCATTGACCTATCCGCCATTTGGAGCCTCATTGAAGTCGGGCGAGGTTGTCTGATTCCCAAAGTCTTGAAAATCGAATATGGCATTAAGTTGATACTCGCCCCCAAGTCACAAAGGGCTTTTGCAAAGTCGGCGCTTCCAATAGTGCATGGGATAGTGAATGCGCCGGGTTCCTCAAGTTTAGGAGCCATGGAGTGTACAATTGCGCTCACTTGATGGGTCATCTTGATTGTCTCACACTCCATTGATCGCTTCTTTGTAACTAAATCCTTCATGAATTTCGCATACCTCAGCATTTGCTCGAGTGCCTCCACCAAAGGCACATTGATAGTCAAACTCTTCATCATCTCAATGAATTTCTTAAATTGGTTATCACCCTTTTTCTTTGCCAACCGTTGAGGGTAGGGCGGAGGAGGCCTAGGCAAGGGTGCCTTGGCTTTGGACACCTCCGGCTCGGGCATATCTATCACATGTTCCCTAGACGGGTTCACGTTCTCTTGTGTCTCCTCCTCAACCTCATGAATGTCAGTTCGCACATCATTTCACACACTTGGTTCCACTACATCATCAACCCCCATAGGCATATCATCATCATGCAACTCATCTTCATCAACCATGACTTGATTCTCACTTGAGGCATGCACATCACCGCCTTGTCCACTTCGCGTGGTCACCGCCATCACATGGTTGTTGTGCCCACCTTAGGGTTTACTACCGTGTCGCTTGGTAGAGCACCCTTTGGGCGAGTGTTTAAAGATTGTGAAATTTGACCAAGTTGCACCTCGAAGTTATAGATGGAAGTGTTGTGTGAAGCCAATTGCACATCGGAGTCTTGGTTCTTCTTCATCATTTGTTCAAACATAACCTCAATTCTCCCAAATTCATTCCCGAAGAACTAGACCCTTGAGATTGAAACGGTGGCGGGTTTTTCGGTTGTTGAAACATCGGAGGCCTTTGAAAGCCTTGGCCCCGATTACCTTGACCACCATTGTTGTTCCACCCTCCTTGACCATTGTTGTTATTCCAATTGTTGTTGTTGTTTCCGTTCCAATTTCCACCATTGTTACCTTGATTCCCCCAATTGTTGTTTTGGTTATTCCCATTTCAATTTCCACCTCCTTGTTGATTGCCCCAATTCCCTTGGGATCGCCATTATTGATTGCCTTGGTTTCCTCTATTTCCTTGGTAGTTGTTGACATATTGACAATCCTCACTTTGATCATCATAGCACTCGTTTGAATAACCACCACCATCATCATAGTTATCGCAATTTCCTTGAGGTTGTTGCCCTCTTTGCCTTCTTTTCATCATATTCACTCCTTCCATTGCATTGACTTGGCGCGGGTTTTGAACTTGTTGCAATTGCGCCTTCGCCAATTGGTTCATTGTTGTTGAAAGTTCGACAATAGCTTGTCCATGATCATGCAACTCCTTATGCAAATGTATGACATTAGGATCACCTTGAGGAACGTTTGCCCTGCTTTGCCACGCCGAAGAAGTATCGGCCATTTCATCTAACACATCACAAGCTTCATTGTACAGGAGTTTCATAAAATTTTCACCCGCCAATTGGTTCACAATACATTGGTTAGTTGTGTTGATGCCCCTATAGAATATTTGTTGAATCATTACATCATTCATATCATTATTTGGACACTCTTTGACCATATTTCTAAATCTCTCCCATATTTCATGGAAAGGTTCTGTTGGCTCTTATTTGAAAGCCAAAATCTCATTACGGAGCGCCGCCATGTGACTTGGAGAAAAGAACTTGGCAATGAACTTGTCCGCTAATTCATCCTACGTTGTGATGGAATGATTTGGAAGCCTTTCTAACCAATCCAATGCTTTCCCCCGAAGAGAGAACGAGAAAAGCCTCAATCTCAAAGCATCCTCGGACACATTGGTTTGTTTACTCCCCCAGCAAGTATCTACAAACCCTTCAAGTGCTTGTGTGTATTTTGGTCAGAGGCGCCCGTAAAATACCCTCTTTGCTCGAGAAGTATCAACATAACATTGGTGATTTTAAAATTCCCCGCCCGGATTCGGGGAAGAACTATGGCACTTGCATAACCCTGGTTTGGAAGGACCCTTGGAGCTACTCTTGGTGGAGGCGGAGGAGGGTCTGGGATTTGATCATTTGGATTTGCATTGGCATTTCTACATCTCGGTGGTACTTGAGGTACCGGGAGCTCATCTTGCTCAACATCATCGACCTCCTCCCCCGCGACCACGTTGTCAAAAGGGACATTTCCGTTTAGAGCAATATGTACCTGATGGATCGACACAAATAACGTTAGTAAAAAGAAGGAAAGAGAAGCAAAATACAAAACTAGCTACGTAAATAGTCAACACTGTAAGCTCCCCGGCAACGGCGCCAAAAAGTGATCGCAGCAAATTCAACCTTACACTAAGGTAGGAAGAGTGGGCACTAAGACTTTTACCCGAATAGTGGTATCGAGGTCAATTTCCACAGGGATCTTGGAATGGAGTTGCGTATTTGTTTAGACTAGGAATGCGGATTTTGCTTCTAATTGTACTTCAAACATTTTTGGGTTTTTGTTATTTAAATAACTACTATTGTCAACTACAAGCTAAAGCTAAATTATACTAAGGGATATGTTCTAAGTTATGATTAATATAGAGAAAGACACTAGGGTCGTGGCATCACCTAGGTGGTTAAATAACGGGTAGAAAATTCTAACAATAGATTGACATATTTGGGATCAATGTTATAACCATTGCACAATTGTACCCACTCTCACACCTCTCGGTAGAGAGAGCGATTTTGCCCAATTGACTCTCTCGAGACCAATTGGGTAGGCCAATTAGACCAAGCAACTAGGGTTCAAGTAGGGTGATTACTGTCTCGAGGTTTAACCCGTTAATTGGGACTACCATTTCTCATGGGTCCATCCCAATTCCTTGTTGGGTCAATTTTGGGGTCATAGACTCTCTTTCTCTAGAAGGGCCAAGGGCCACTAAGCTAGAATCAATGTTTGCAACCACTCATCCTTAATTAAATCATAAAATTAACCCAAATAACAAATACCCAACATCAATCTATCATTAATAAGCAACACCCATAAATTACCAACACTAGGGTTGAGCCACAACCCTAGCTAATGGGTTTAGCTAGACATTATTAGAGAAGAAACTAAAGAAATAGAAGATGAAATAACCATATTAATTCATTACTAATGTTAAACTATAAGAATCTAAGATGAAATAAGCTCAAAATGCCCAAAATAGGCTAATACAATTGTCTCACGAGCGCAGCAGCTATCAGGCGTACAAAACTTGACCTAAAAATGGTAAAATGTTCTATTTATACTAGGCTGGAAAAATCGAACAAAAATACCCCTGCAAGGTCAGCGCGGGCCGCACAAAGTTGGCACGCGGCCGCACTGGGTTGCTTGACTTCTAAATTTTACTCTCTGAAGATAGTGATGCGGACCGCACAAAGTTGGGGTGCGGCCCGCACAAAGTTGTTGTGCGGCCGCATGGATGGTTTGTAGCTCCTCTGAAGTTTTGTGGTGCGGTCCGCACGAACCTGTAGTGCGGCCGCATTGGCTGAGCGCGGACCGATTGAGCTCGACCGCGGCCGCACCGCTTGCGGTTGGAAATGACAACTTTCTGAATCTCTTTGGTGCGACTGCATGTCACAATTGCGCGGCCGAATGAAATGCCTTGTAGTTTCACAGCCTCTGAACTCCTATGGTACGACTGCATGACATGATGGTGCAGTCCGCACCAAGTTCTGAATGTCCTTACTTTAATGATCCTTGACACTTGAGCAGCTTTCACTCCGTTTCGAGCCGATTTTTGACTTTTGTCATCTAGTCGCTCAAACCTGCAATCAAGCGCAACTTGTAAGCATTCTGGATCTATTTTATGGCAATTCAAACATAAAGCATTGGCAAGTATGGGCATAAATTGTGTTAAAATCGCAGTTATCAAAGGTGGTCATGGGTCGGGTAAGAGGCCCTGTCATGCGGGCAGATTCAGTGGTACCTCGTCTGGAGGTAGAGGTTCTTATGGTAGAGGCCATCCTCCTAGTCCCTTTCAGTCAGCTCTCCAGGTCACTCATGGTACTTCAGGTGGTCATTCAGGTCTACAGGGTCAACCTCAGTTTCTTCAGTTGCAGCGTTCGTGTAGATGTTATGAGTGTGGTGAGTATGGTCACAACAGGAGGGTTTGCTCAAGGTTGAGGGGTGCTCAACCGCAGCAGAAGAGGTCTTGCCATGCTTGTGGTGATCCGAGGCTCATTGTCAGATTTTGCCCTTGAGCTTTGAGCAGTTCTTAGTATCAGAGTTCTCGTACTAGGATTCGGGAACCAGAGGTTCCTCAGCCTGCCCAGCCATCTAGAGGTGGTGGCAAGGGTGTTAGAGGTGGAGGTAGAAGTCATAGAGGTGGAGTTCAGGCCACCAAAGGTAGAGGCCAGCCAGCAGCCAGGCCTGAGGCTGAGTCTTCAAATGCAGACATTACAAGTACTATTCTGATTTGTGATAGAGATGCCTTAGTGCGATTTGACCCTGGGTCTACGTATTCGTATGTGTCGTCCTATTTTGCACCATACTTAGTCATGCCTAGTGATGCTTTGAGTATTCCTATTTATGTATGTATACCGGTGGGTGATTCTATAGTGGTCGACCGAGTTCATCGTTCCTGTGTGGTAGTGTTTGAGGGTCTTGAGACCCATGTTGATTTATTGCTCTTAGACATGGTGGATTTTGATGTTATATTAGGGATGGATTGGTTGTCCCCGTATCATGTTATCTTGGATTGTCACGCCAAGACCGTGACCTTGGCTTTGCCGAATTTGCCCCGTTTGGAGTGGAGAGGGACCCCAGGTCATGCCACTCGCAGTGTTATATCATATATGAAAGCTCGACGCATGGTCGAGAAGGCGTACTTAGCTTATTTGGCGTATGTTCGCAACTCCAGCGCGGAGGTCCCTTCTATTGATTCTGTTCCTATTGTTCGAGAGTTCCCCGAGGTCTTTCCTTTAGACCTGCCCGGCATGCCGCCTGACAGGGATATTGACTTTTGTATTGATCTGGCTCCGGGCACTTAGCCCATTTCCATTCCGTCGTATCGCATGGCCCCGCCAGAGTCGAAAGAGTTAAAGGATTAGTTGTAGGATTTGCTTAAGAAGGGTTTCATTAGACCCAGCGTTTCACCTTAGGGTGCGCCAGTGTCATTTGTGAAGAAAAAGGATGGTTCGATGAGGATGTGCATTGATTACCGGCAATTGAACAAAGTTATGATAAAGAATGAGTATCCGCTATCGAGGATTGACAATTTGTTCGACCAGCTTCAGGGTGAAAAGGTGTTTTCAAAGATAGACTTGAGATCTGGCTACCACCGGTTGAGGATTAAGGCACCCGATGTCCCTAAGACAGCATTCCGCACTCGGTACGGGCATTATGAGTTCCTGGTCATGTCATTTGGGTTGACCAATGCCCCAGCAACATTTATGGAGTTGATGAACCGAGTGTTCAAGCCTTATTTGGAGTTGTTCGTGATAGTCTTTATTGATGATATTCTGGTGTACTCCTGCAGGATAGTCAGTTATATGCTAAGTTCTCAAAGTGTGAGTTCTGGTTGAGTTCGGTTGCATTTCTGGGTCATGTTGTATCAGCAGAGGGTATTCAGGTGGACCCGAATAAGACTGAGGCAGTCAAGAACTGGCCTCAACCAGCATCAGCTACCGAGATTCGAAGTTTCTTGGGGTTATGAAGCTATTATCGTCGGTTCGTGGAGGGATTTTCATCTATTGCAGCCTTGATGACCAGATTGACCCAGAAGGGTGCCCAGTTCAGATGGTCGGATGAGTGTGAGGCGAGCTTTCAGAAGCTCAAGACAGCTCTGACTACATCATAGGTATTGGTTTTGCCCACATGTTTAGGGCCTTATACAGTCTATTGTGATGCTTCCCGTATTGGGCTTGGTGCAGTATTGATGCAGGATGGAAGAATCATTGCCTATGCTTCGAGGCAGTTGAAGATCCACGAGAAGAATTATCCGGTTCATGATCTAGAGTTGGAAGCCATTGTTCATGCTTTGAAGATTTGGAGGCATTACCTATATGGTGTGATGTGTGAGGTGTACACTAATCACAAGAGTCTTCAGTACTTGTTCAAGCAGAAGGAGTTGAATTTAAGGCAGAAGAGGTGGTTGGAGTTATTAAAAGATTATGATGTTACTATTTTGTATCACCCGGGGAAAACCAATGTGGTGGCCGATGCATTGAGTAAGAAGTCCATCAATATGGGTAGTCTTGCTTATATTCCGGTCAGCCAGAGACTGCTTGCTTTGGATATTCAGGCCTTGGCCAATCAATTTGTGAGGTTGGATATTTCTGAGCCTAGCAGAGTGTTAGCCTGCTCGATTGCTTGTTTTTCATTATTGAAGCGTATCTGTGATCGACAGTTTGATGATCCCCATTTGTGTGTCCTGAGAGACACGGTGCAGCCTGGAGGTGCCATGAAGGTGATTTTAGATAGCGATGGTGTTTTGAGATTTCATGGGCGAGTTTGTATGCCCAATGTCGATGGGATTCGGGAGTTGATCTTAGCGGAGGCCCATAGTTCTCGGTATTCTATTCACCCGGGCACCGCGAAGATGTATCAGGATATGAAGAAACATTATTGGTGGCGCAGGATGAAGAAAGATATTGTTGCATATATGGATCGATGTTTGAACTGTCAGCAGGTTAAGTATGGGCATCAGAGGCCTGGTGGTTTGTTCCAGAGCATAGAGCTTCTTGAGTGAAAGTGGGAGAGGATTATTATGGATTTTGTTACTGGTCTCCCGTTGACCCGGGAGAAGTTTGATACGATTTGGGTCATTGTTGATAGGCTAACCAAGTCAGCACATTTCATTCCGGTGACAGTCTCCTATTCATCCGAGAGGTTAGCTGAGATTTATATTCGAGAGATTGTTCGCCTTCGTGGTGTGCCGGTATCTATCATTTCGAACCGGGGTACGCAGTTTACCTCGCGTTTCTGGGGTGCAGTTCAGCGAGAGTTGGACACACGGGTTGAGTTGAGCACAGCGTTTCATCCTCAAATAGACGGTCAGTCCGAGTGGACTATTCAGATATTGGAGGATATGCTCCAAGCCTATGTCATTGATTTTAGAGGCTCGTGGGACCAGTTTTTGCCTTTAGCATAGTTCGCCTACAACAACAGCTACCAGTCCAGCATCCAGATGGCTCCATATGAGACGTTGTATGGTAGGCGATGCCGGTCCCCAGTTGGATGGTTTGAGCCAGGGAAGGCTCGATTATTGGGTACATATTTGGTTCAGAAGGCCTTGTATAAGGTCAAGATCATTCAGGACAGGCTTCGTTCAACTCAGTTGCGGCAAAAGAGTTATGCATATCGTAAGGTTCGGGATGTAGCCTTCATGGTTGGTGAGCGGTTCTTGCTCCGAGTGTCGCCTACGAAGGGCGTGATGAGATTTGGGAAGAAGGGCAAGCTTAGCCCTAGGTTCATTGGCCCCTTTGAGATCCTTGATCGAGTGGGAGAGGTGGCTTATAGACTTGCCTTGCCGCCTAGCTTGTTAGCCGTGCGTCCAGTGTTTCATGTGTCCATGCTTCGGAGGTATCACAGCGATCCAGCCCACGTGTTAGATTTCAGTACTGTCCAGTTGGACAAGGATCTGTCTTATGAGGAGGAGTCGGTAGCTATTCTAGACCGGCAGGTTCGACAGTTGAGGTCGAAGAGTTTTCCTTCAGTGCGTGTTTAGTGGAGAGGTCAGCCTCCTGAGGCATCGACCTGGGAGTCCGAGTCTAATATACGGAGCCGTTATCCTCATCTTTTTCCCGACTCAGGTACTTCTTTCTTTTGTCCATTCGAGGATGAAGGGTTGTTTTAGAGGTGGAGGATGTGACGACCCAAAGGGTCATCACCTATTTTCTCTCTTTTTCGCGCTTTCGAGGCCTTAAAACCTCATTTTTAGTCACCTCGATTTACGCGCGCAATCCGGGCGCATAACCGAAAAGCTTAAATATGAATTCTGTGTAAAAATTAATGAATTTTGATATTAATATGATTAAAGTTGACTTTGGTCAACATTTTGGGTAAACGAATTCGGACTCGGACCTGTGATTTGACGGTCCCGGAGGGTCCGTAGAAAAATATGGGACTTGGGCGTATGCCCGGAATCGAATTCCGAGGTCCCAAACCCGAGAAATGAATTTTTGTATGAAATTGTTTTCTGAAATTAATCAAGGAAAATGGAAAGGAAATTTGATCAGAAGACTATGGTATCGAGCTCGTATTTTGGTTCCGACGCCCGGTAAAAGTTTTATATGTGATTTAAGCGCTTTCTGTAAAGTTTGGTTGAAAACGGACGTCATTTGACGTGTTTCGGACTTAAAAATGGAAAATTTGTGTTTTATGAAAAGTTGGAAGAAATCATGTGATTTGAGGCTTGATTCTATGTATATGATGTTATTTTGGCGATTTGATCGCATGGTTAGGTTCGTAGGATGTGGTTGAGTTAGTGTGTGTATTTGGTTAGGAGCCCCGAGGTCTCGGGAGTGTTTCGGAGTGTTTCCGGACTTAGGAAAGTTTCAAAAATGTTAAGTTCTGATATCTGGTATGTTATTCTATGCGATCGCATAGGAGATTCCGCGATCGCATAGTGTAAATCTTGAATTGCCAGTTTTGTTCTATGCGATCGCATAGTAGACTCTGCAATCGCGTACCTCAGCAATTCCTTCTATGCGATCGCACTCTTCCCTCTGCGATCGCAATGTACAAAACCCAGCCTCCATCTTAACCTTCTATGCGATCGCATTCACCATCCCGCGATCGCAGTGCCCAGCCAGCCTCACCCTATGCGATCGCAATCCCTCTTCCGCGATCGCATAGGGCATTTTTGCCCAGTTATTTTAAAAGCCTAAAAATAAACAGTGACGAGATTATTCTAAATTTCACACGAGCTCTTCTTCTCCATAGCCCCTAGGCGACTTGTAGAGCGATTCTTCACCAAATCTTCTTGGGTAAGTATTATCTAACTCGTTTTCTTCATTTTCTATCATCATCCATTGAAATCCTAAGCCTAAAACATGTAATCTAGGATTAAAATTGGGGGAAATTAGGTAGAGTTAGGGCTTTTCGATTTTATTTGATTTATACCTCATTTTGGGGTCGAATTTGAAAATAAATTGCATATTCGGGCTCGTGGGGGAATGGGTGATATGGAATTGGTTCGAACCTCGTGTTTTGAAATTTTTGGAAGAAAGGTTGGGAATCAATATTTAGGCATTGGATTTGATTTGTTTAGCTATTATTGATATTATAAAGTCGTTATTTCATAGATTTGATTGAGTTGGAGCCGAATTCGAGAGGGAAAGCGATCGTTGTGGATTGATTTAGCCGTGGAAGTTGAGGTAAGTGTTTGGTCTAACTTTGGCTTGAGGGAATAGGAGTAGAGTGTTATTTGATAATTGCTATTTGTCGAGTACGGTGTATAGGCATGTTGACGAGTATCTATACACTGGTGTCGAGCATGACTGCGAGTCCTGAATTGCTAAATTATCGAATTCTTAATTGTTGTTTATGAGGACTTGGTTGGAAATCTTTCACTGAGCCAGTAATTGTTGAGACTGAGTATTGATTTAATTGTGTAAAGTAGAAATTGAATAAGTTTGGTTATAGTTGGATCTCCCTTGCCGGGATAGTTTATTATATTATCTTGTTCCCGTGCCGGGATAGTTTATTATATTATCTTGTTCCCTTGTCGAGATAGCTTATTATAACATCTTTCCCCCTTGCCGGGATTATTTTGTGTATTGTGTTGAAAGAAATGGGAGCGAGTGATACGCCTACCACGAGATATTATGAAATGGAGCAAGTCGTACGCCTGTCACGAGATATTATGAAATGGGAGCGAGTGGTACACCTACCACGAAATATTATAAAATGGGAGCGAGTGGTATGCCTACCACGTGATATTATGAAATGGGAGCGAGTGGTACACCTACCACGTGATATTATGAAATGGGATCGAGTGGTACGCCTACCACGTGATATTATGAGAAATGGGATCGAGTTGCACGCTTGCAATGAGATGAAATTGAAACAAGTGAAAGTGGTTTGTTTTTCCCTTATTCTGTGTTAGAAGAAATCAGATGCAGTTTCTTTTGTTATTCCTGATATTCCTTTTTATCTGCTACCCCATAAGCATGTTTCCCCTCCTAGTTTTTAATTGTTTTTTTTTCGCTATTATTTTGTTGTACTTGTATATATATCCGCACAGGTTTATATGGTAGTCTGGTCTAGCCTCGTCAGTACTTCGCCGGGGTTAGGCCAGACACTTACCAGCACATGGGGTCGGCTGTGCTGATGCTACACTTTGTTGCGCATGCTATTTCTGTGTGACATGGAACACAACTGTAATAGTAGGAATAAATTTAACCGAATAATATATTAAAAATTAAGTATATACAATATTCAAAATAGAAGGGTATACTTGACAATTTCCCCTTTATTGTCTGTGTCAATTCTCGAGATTTGCAATGGTGGGGATTTGCTGTCTTGCTTGAAATTCAACAGCCTTTCATTTCTGTTCTGTTGATACTAGCACTAACTTTGTTTTTTTATACTATCTTTTTCTGATAGGGAAAAATCAAATTCACTATTTTAAACACGTCTTGAATTTGTGGAACCCATGGACTATTATACTTTGTTTTTTCTTTCATTTCAAAGAGGCAACAAGTGTCCCCCACCACCCTTTAAATAGAATGGGAGAAGTCAGTCCATTTCCAGCACTATTCTTAGGTTTGAATATTGACGTGTCTCAATTTTTATGACAAAAGGTGTAAGTAGCACGTGATAATATAAGACTATGGTTTGAGATGGTTTGTTTATTTTTGAGCCGATTTTTAAATATATTGATATATTGGCGTGAAATCAGGGTGAATGAGGGTATTAAAATAACTGAGGTTGAAAGAAAGTTATCTTTAAATACCTATAACCTACACAATAGAACTAAATAATTTATATAGACATTATTATAGTTTAGAATAATAGATAAGAGAGGTTGTTATGATGATAAACAATTTTTATTTTCAATTGAGAATTTGTGAATTCGAATCTTCCCAAAAACAAAGTGGGAAGTTCTTGGAAAAAAGAATACGCAGGGTCTACTCGTTAATTTATCGCAGGTGTAATATTGGATTATCGTCAGCCAATTTTCCCTCTTCTCCCAAAGCCACAAAAAGTATAAATATCTGCTTCGAATTTGAAATTTTGTGTTCCTTTTTTTTATGTTATGTGTAGTAACTGCTTTATGTACATATCTAAAGACTAAATTGTACTTCCTCCGTTTATTTTTACTTGTGCAGTATTTTAAAAATAGATTTTTAATTTTACTTATCACTTTTAATATATCAAGAAAAGATAATTTCTTTTTTCTTGTTATACCCATATTATTAATTACTCATTTCAAATTATTTTCTCAAATTCATTAAAAATATACATCAATTAATATGAATATTATGATAAATTATGTACCTTATTTTATTATAAGGGGCGTGCAAAGTTCATAGTAGACAAATAAAAATGAACCGAGGGAATAATAAATCAACATTCTAATATTAAATCATCATAAATCAATGTACTTTGATTTGATGCAAATAAATAGTGGAGTTTTTTTCTAATGTATACTGTGCACAGAATGACAATTTTAGCAGGAAGGGAAGGAAAGCACGTGAGCTGTAAACTGTGACAAGGAAAGCACGTGAGCTGTACCCGTTCATAGTTCGGTTTGGATCGGTTTTTTCTAAAAAGCAACCAAACCAAGTAAGTTAGTTTTTCAAATATTAGAACCAAACCAAACCAAACCAATTAATTCGTTTTTCCTCGATTCGGATTATGTCGATTTTTCGGGTTTTTTTTCCGGTTATTTATCGGTTTTTTTTAAATATAAGACATACACTACCAAACACATATTCCGGCGATTACATTTTCAATGTAACATTACCAAATCAATTGCCATTTGAGAAATCTATTATTTAACAAGATATATTGATGATAATTGAATCAAATAGTGATGAATAATTTAAATACCTAATTAAAAATATGTTATTTTTAACACGAAATGGATTCTTATACTAAACAAAAGAATTCTACTAATCAAACTAGAATGTATAGGTAAAAAGCTATATTAAAAGTGCAAACTATTAACATTTACTATAAATTTTTTGAAACTTTGTATAACAATATACATATTTAATTTATAGGTGTAATAATAAATTTGAAATAGCTACTCCTATAGTCGGTTTGGTTCGATTTTTTTCTGATTAAAACCAAAACCAAACCAAATTTGATCGGTTTTTAAAATTCAAAACCAAAACCAAACCAAACCAAAAAGTGTCGGTTTTTTTGGTCGATTTGATTTGATTTGATTTTCGGTTTGGTTCGATTTTTTGGGTTTTTATGAAGGCCCCTAGCTATACATTGTCATTTTCTCTTAAAATAACTACCAACAGAGATCTTGTTCCTGCGTATTTTTATCTATTTAGTTTATTAGTGGCATTAAAACGACAGAAGTACGACACTCGCGCTTATACACCCAGGGTTCTAATTTTGGAATTTGGAGTTTCATATTATATTATCTCCAATTCAGCACTCCTTTCCCTTACCACAACAATAATAAATAAACCCAGTCAGTTTCCTTTCCCTTACTAGTAGTAATAAATAGATGGCGTGGAGCGTTGACCGATGCCAGAGGCATACAGTTGGACCAAGTGAAAAATGTTGATTTATGGACCAAATAAATATTCTAAGTTTTATTGACGTCTAGATTTTCTTTGACTACAAGAATAAGTGAAGCACAGGATAATGCACGTTCGTTATATTAATATGAGTAATTAATCAATCAATCATATCATTACTTGTGGAACGTGAAATACTTCTTTAATTATAACGAAAAGAAAGAAAGAGGAAGAAGAAGAGTAAAAAGGCAGGGCCCCGTGAAGCTTTGAACGCAATTATTTAAGGACAAACATCATCATTAAAATGGGCTTGATATAGAGTGCTAGCCTGGTTTCTAACAAACAAAGAAGAGAACTTTATTTCATTCTAGCGTCATTTTTATTTTATTGTCCGTGATTAATCTAATATCTTCTCTTTTTGTCTTTTTTTTTTTTTATTATTTTGAGCTGAGGTTCTTTTGAAAACAGTCTCCCTTTCAGATCTCACTTGTGAGATTTTACTGGGTGGTTGTTGTTGTTGTTAATCAAATCTAGCTTTTCCATTTTGAATGTTCTTATGCTTCTGCTCTTTATATACTCCTAATAAGTATGATCGATCATCATCTGCATTTCAAAATTAAAGTGCTTTTCTTTTATTGATACAACTAAAGAATAGATTTTTCAACTTTCAGGTTTCGTGGAGAACGTTCTTTCAACTTTCGGCATCTTTTGTTAAAAGAAAGTGGATATGATTAAGGTTGATAACCTGGTTGGTAGAAAGTCAGTTAAAGGAATTCCACTTCTACATATTAAAGCTAATCAAGTTTATTACTCTCCAATAAGGTGATTATCGATAGATTTCTATGAGAAATCGTAATTGGTAACTTGATAAAAATAATAAACAACCTGCTATCAAATGTTAAACTAAATTGACAGCAAAAGAAATTGCTACACTCCCTTCTATACAACTTAAATTCAAGCTAATAAAGCTACAATTATGGCACAGGCACTTTTTCCAACCATACATCCTTCTCCCGAAATTTCAATAGCAAAGCATTAAACCATTTTCTGTTGTTAAAAGCATAAATTGAGGAGAACCAACCAGAAAAAGTATCTCTAGACTAGTGGTGGCAAAATGATTAAAGGAAAATAATTATCCACCTATATTATCCATTAAAAAATGGGTTGGATAGTAAACTTTTAAAAAACATGTCAAATATAAATAAGAATCATATTAGAAAATGGATAACCAATGGATAACTAATGAGTTTAATTTTTATATTTGTAAAGCCTCAAATAGGGGGTTCCTTAAGTTTGGGAGACTAAGAGTTATCTCAAAAGTGATCTTATTCAAGAAGCCATAGATAATATGGCTATCTATATTATCCATCGCTTAACCTATTTTTTTATCCGTATTAAATATAGGTCGGGCTGAATAATTTATCCGTTAGTTACATTACCTGTTTTCGTCGAGCCTATATCCGACCGACCCGTCTCTTTGCCACCCCTGCTCTTGAGTAACAAGTAATAAAAGACAGGCTCAATAGGAATCATATAATTATGGACTATGATGAAAAAAATATATAATTATGGACTATTATATGCTGAGCAAAATAGAGTTCCATATTGGGTCTAAACTGACATTGGACTTTAGGCCTGCATTAACAGCCCAACTATTTCTTTTCCAAGTCAACAACTCATACTTGGGCCTAATACTATTACTACTATAGAAACATGAGCACTTGCAATTGAAGCGTTTTCCACAAAACCAACGCAAGTCAAAATCATTATCATCAAAGTAACTACTTAACCACTAATTAAAATCGAACAAAAGACTATGCATATAAAAGTAAACAATTATCAACCGTTGAAACTCGCCTGAATTCAGAATACTAATAGCTAAATAATGTACTAATAGTACTAATTAAAATTGTCTTCAAGAAATAAAGTTCACCTTTTTCAGAGGAGGATTTTGATCAAGGAATTGCCTTTGCCAGTATCATCATCATCTTCATCGTCATCATCTTCATTGTGCAATCGCCATAAGAATAAGGACAATTGCCTATTAATATTATTAAGTTGTAACTTATAATCAACACATGACATTCCCATATGCCATGAATCTCTACACCTAACACAGAATATTCTCCAGCATTTAGGACACGCCCTAATTAAAAACATCCTTTTATCATCAATCAAAACCCCTGTACAATCGAGAAAGGGGCATTCGATTGCCAGCGGCGAAGCCAGGATCTCCGTTTCCCTAATCGCATCGTTTACCCGATCGAGAAATTCTTTCGGCATTAAAGACTCAATATCCAAAATTCTCTTGCAATTAGAAACAGGGCATTTCACTTCTTTGATATCTTCGTCAATTTTTTCTGCTATATAATTTTTTACGCATTCTTCACAATAATAATGCATGCAACTGCTGCCTCGTATCAACGTGTTAGGGGGTTTCGCATCGTCACAAATTTCACAATAAGTACAAGACGATTCCCCCTTTTCACGAATGCTGTTTACAGTACTAATTGACCCGTAAATAACAGAATAGCCTGTGTTTATAACTTGCTTACCCTGCGCTTTTGAGCATGATCCCAAATTCAAGTTTTTTCCTGAGTGGAACTGCGCTGAGTAGAACAGAATTTGTTGTAATTCTAAATCTTCTTCATCTTCGTCGTCCTTTTTGTCGCACATAACATCAAAATTATCCAAAAAAAAATCAGACGCATCAGCTGAATCAAATATTTGATTTTTTACTGATACCGTTTCAGTTTTATCACTACCGCCGCCGGCAGATTTCTTGTACTTACGTCTCCTCCTTCGGCTCCGGTAATTCTGCAACCTTTTTGATGCTGCCCAAATGGTGTCTTCAATCTTTCGCTTCGGGTGCGAAATTCGGGACATGGCGTCCGCACCGCTTCCGGCGGCGGAAACGCTCAGCTTTGAGAAGAAGAAGAACCAAAACCCTGCCGTATACAAACGATCCCTATTTTTCTTTCCTAGTATGTGTATAACTTGTACATATATAGTTATTATTTGTTCCGTAAATATTTTGGTGGTTTATTGCGTTTATACTTGTTTCTTTGTTAGGGTTTAGTCTTCTTTCCTTGTTAGGGGTTCTTTTTGTTACTTGTTCACCAAGTAACATTTTTATATGAAGAATTAAATTTTCTATTCTCGTATTTTATTACTCTAGTATTTATTTTCTAATACACCAGGTTAACCTTAATTAGCTTGGAAAATTTTCGCACCAAATTAGCCAAATTAGAAATGCAATAAAAATATTAAAATTAGAGCTGTCAATATGGGCCGGGCCGGGCTAGCCCAGCCTAGCCCACATGGGCTTTAGCAATTGACGAGTTGGGCTGGGCTAGCCCACCATTTTGATGGGCCTTATAATGGTCAGCCCACCCCAGCCCTACGTGGGCCGCGGGCCCCCACGGCCCGGCCCATCATTTTTAAAAATATAATTTTATATTTTTTCTTTAAGTTTTGACCTAAAAAAAATAAGTATTTAAAAGTTAAAAAAATATCTTATTGGAAAAAATACGCAAAACTTAATAACTTTTTATATTGTTCCAATATATCACAATAAATACTAAAAAAATATAAAAGACAAGACTATATTTCATTCACTTTTATCTACAATTCATATGCAATATTAATTAGTTAAATATTAAAAATAATTAAATTT
>MU772626.1:46936-69425 GCA_026770625.1 Nicotiana glauca | reverse complement strand
TTATTTATTATTTAGAGTCGCCACTTGGAATTGAGTTTTGGTGTTCCAAGTCACCTTTTATTTGAATCCCCTTTTCAAAAGGAAGGTTTGACTCTTATTTATGATCTACGAAAACAGAAGACTGAGTAAGGAATTCTGTTGACCGAGGGGAAGGTGTAAGGCACCCCTCGAGTCCCGTGGTTCTAGCACGGTCACTTTTATTGACTTATGTCCGGCTTAAATTAATTCTTGGCTATTCTTGTATTTTATTAGTTATGGTTTGCCTATTACTTCTTAATTAGTTATTATATTTTATTAATTGTTTGGACCCAGATGCGATACGCACACAAGGTATCTCTTTGAAATTGAATATTAAACCAAGGTACAGAGCGTACACATGCTCAAAACATAATCATTTTAAATTTAAAAGGTATCAAGACGAGGAATATGAACATGATCTTTTTTCTAAAGCATATCAATCCAAGGTTCGGGTATGAACACATGAGCTAATAACGTATTTTTATAATATTTTAATTATTTTGTCTCTTTTAGATTCGAGATATATAATTTTATATTTTTATTAATAATTGGAACAAGTCTTGAATTAGTTCATGACTCATCCCCCATAAATATTTTTACCGCTCCAATTATTTATTCCTTGAAATAGATAATCTGTAACCTCTATATGTACTTCACAAAAAAAACAAAAAAAAATCTTGTAAATCGACAAACTTAACTTCTACGTAAGCCAAAATTATTAAAATATCCCCTTCCTCTTCTGCGTGAAACATATCACATGATATAACAAAAGAACCACTAAAGTCATGCGACAAATGAATGAAGTGATAAATAAATCTAAGGAAAAGCCTTTAAAAGATCCTATTTGTTTAAATTATACAGAATATGAAATTCAAAAATCTAGATAACTGAGTATTATATCACATGACCTTGAACATAATTAACATAATGAATAACATGGACTTTTATACGTATGAAACTGAAATGCATGAGTCAAATAAACTAAAGAATAGTTCACAAAGTTAATGACACATCTACGACAAATTCTTTATATACAAATTAGGCACTAAACTATCGACATGATACAGAAGGATCACTTTAATTATTCTCCACCTTGATCCCTCCACAAACACATATAGAACCAACAAAGTCATATTTCATCTTGATGAAGATTCAGATGTTACCTTTTTTGTGAAGTTTTTACAATAAAATCATAGCCACAATTTACTAATTCCAAAGTGAGCGACGCTAATTAACTTTTCTAGAACTTCGAATTCGGAACCGCGAACGAAATCTCGAACTCTGTCTTCAAACTTTATCTTTCTCGTTCTTACTTCCTGACTTCTCCTCTCTTTTTCTTTGTCTTCTTTTTTTCTTTTTCGTTCTTTTGTTTTGCTTTCCTCCTTTTATCTTTTTCTCTGTTTCTTGTTACTCCCTCCCGTTTTCTTCTTCTTTTTTGTCTTTTTTGTTTCTTCCTTTTTGCTTCTCATCCCCCCTTTTGTTTTGACTTCTGTTTTTCCTTTTATAAAGAAGAACCATGGTAGTTATTAAGTCCTTGTGCCAAGGAGTTGAAATGAAAATGTGGGATTGAGGTTCAGAAACAAATTGAGACGTGAGGCGTGGGTAATGGGTGTAGGAGAAGAAAATCGTGGGGGAGAGGGTTGAGGAGATCATGAGTAATTAAATATACATTCAGTTGGTAATAGTTCCTTGATTCCTCTAGTCTCGCATCAGTTGGATTAACAATTTTTTAGCCTTGTAATGTCATTCTCATAGTTGTTGGACTTCCGTTAAGGTGAGTATGTAGCTAGGAGCTGAAGGGTTAAGGTTGCTGTTAGTTTTCCCTCCACTCTTTGTATATTTTTGAACCATATTTGCATCATGTGCATCAATTCTCTGCCCCTGTTGAGATAGACTATGCATCAGCTTTTGCTCTAGTTTTCTGCAATGTCAAAGTGAACCTGTTTAGCATCAGTGACTTGTGAAGGCTACTGCATCAGTAATTAGGTCCTTGCTTAGGCGATTGAGTGTGTTTTGTTTGACATGTTTCCGACGAAAGTTCGGCTATATATAACCTTGATGCTATCTGTGTTCGAGAAATTTGATTAGTTCAAGTAATGGAAATCGAAAGCAGGATTAGTGTCTGAACGGTCGATTTTGACGTGCTTGATTTGAATTCTTTTGTTTGTGTGCTTCTGTAAAATCGAGAGGCTGCAGGGCACTAACTGGAGTTTGCAAGTAAACTTGAGAAAGTAACGGTTATGAGGATAAAAGGGAATAAAATAGAAAGAGAGGTTAGATAGCATGATAACTCAAGGGAGGAGAGATTTGGTCGGGTTTTCAGCTCTTATCACATTTTGATCCACTACTCTTCATCTTGATTTTATTTTTGTGTTTGTTCTGTTGAGTTACTATTTTCTCTCCCCGTTTTTATGTGTTTGACTGTTATCTTTGTGGGTATTTAATTGGGAATTTTTCATAAAGCACTATTTTTTTGGTCCAATTAGCCATTTATAGATATCCTTTGCTATATTACGTGTTATAGATACCTTTTATGTTTTTATACAATGTATTTCATGTATTTAAGCTGTTGTATTCATTAATACAACCAAAAAAATAGGCGTAAAATCTAGAATTCCAGCTAAGTTGGACATGTATTTAGCTGTATTCAAGCGACATTAACATTAAATACAGCCAAAAATATAGGCGTAAAATTTAGAATTCCAGCTAAGTTTGACATGTATTTAGTTGTATTCAAGCGACATTAACATTAAATACAGTAACGTATCTGCGCTAAAATCGGAAGGAAATAAAATCACATGATATTCTCCTAATTTAACTCAACGAACTAAAACGATCCCTCATTAATCTGTATTTGAAAGATACATAATAAAGATTATAGCTGAATAAAGAGAAATACATATGAATAATACAGTTGAATACAACAAAATACACCTTAATTCATCTGAATAAAACACTTGAATACAACAAAAATACAATTGAATACAGCTGAATAAACTCTTGAATGCAACAAAATACAACTAACTTCTACTGAATAAAATAGTTGAATATAACTGAATACAACTGAATACAGTTGTATAAAACACTTGAATACAACTAACTACTGCTGAATAAAATAGTTAAATATAACTGATTAAACCTGAATACAAGAATACAGCTGAAGAATACATTCGAATACAACTGAATACAAATAGGCGAAATCTGTGAATGCAATCTGTTGCAGCCGAAATTCTAATACGAATGCAATCTGTGAAGTATTTCGTTAGCTGACACAAACACTTTTGATCAATTCAACCTTTACTATTAGCAGATCGCCAGAACACCAAAAGGATGGACTTCGTGTGTTCAATTTGTTGAAAAGGGATCTAATATTCACCTGTCAACTTTTGATAAAATTATCCCTAAATTGAAGTCTAATGGCGGATGACGGGGCATATTAGACTCATATTCCGGCTCAGACAATGGCTGATGATAACGTTGGTGACGCGGAGCAGAAAATTGAGAATTTGAGTGGGAAAAGAGTTAAGAAACTAGGGTTTGTGGGAGAAGAGAGTCTGGTTGTATGCAAACAGAGAGAGATTGTATTGGGGTTTGCAGATACGCGGTAATTATGTGAGAGAAAATACAAAAAGGGAGAGAGAGAAATAACATTTAGCATATATGGTGCCTTAATTGTAGGATGTAACTATATTTATATTTTTTGCTATAAGGGATAAAAGGTATTTATAGGATGTAACATTTTAAAATGGTATTTATTATTGATAAATAGGGTACTAAGGTTTTCTATAGGGTGTAAAAATTTCTATTTAATTTGAATGAGTTAATTTTGAATGTTTGTCGGGGAATGAGGAAATGTGAAGCCCATTAGCAATTAATTTGTGTCTCGATCTCCTATGTGCGAAATATAAGGGACTAGTTCCTATAGAGATTCCCCTTGGTCTAATTCCACGCCTTATGACGAAAGGGGACGTAGAATCGCTTTCCCTTACTAGGTTTAGGAATCCATAATTCTTCAAGAAGACGAGATTAACCCGGATCAAAAGAAAGCTTCTTATCGAGAGACAGATTACAGGAGAAAGCCCTATATCAGATGGCTTTCACTGCCCTTAGAGAAGAAGAGAAGAAAAGCCCTAGAGTAAGGGAAGGGAGTTTCATGCTTTAGATAGTGGGCTTGGCCTAATGAGAATGAAAAGCTAAACCAAAACATGAGCATGAATTGGATGTCCGTTTATTCACTCTTCTTTTATTTTTCTTTATTTGTCATAGTATTCGATAGGAGCATGTTTATGCCGACCACATTCGGGTAGGCAAACTTTAGGATTTCCTTTTCTTTTCTTTTATATGAGGTCAGAGGTCACCTCCTTAGTTAAATTCATCATAGGAATGCCCCAAAGGATTTGTATATATTTTATTCCGGGGAATGCCCCATAATATTCTATAATTGGAGGCCAAAAGTAGAACTTGTAGTGTTTTATTCTTGTTTTATTTTTCTTTATTAGGTGGGGACGACCTCGAGCCTCTTATGTGTTAATTTTCCCATTTCTATTTTTTTTACCTCAATTCGAATATTTTAAAAGCCGACTAGATCAAGTGTACCATTGTACTAGTTACGGGACTTGGGGAGTGCCTAATACCTTCTCCCCGAGTCAAATGAACCTCCTTACTCGAATCTCTAGTGTAGACTTAGTTTTGGAGTCCAACGTGTTTTAAGAGGAAAATTATTTTTTTAAAAAAACATTGACCTGACATACCGAAATAAATGTCAGGTGGCAACTCTGAAAAAATTCTTTTGAACACAACTTTGTAACTTTTCAAGTTTGAAAACCCTTTTGAGCTCCAAATCTCTTTTATATATTTTAAGAGGGTTAGTAAGGTGAAAAAAAGGGGTGTGACAATAATAAATTAGAAATGGAAGATGAGATGCCACTTACACCTAGTAGTGTTGGAGCTGGTAGAAGGGGTGTTGGTCGTGGTGCTAGTAGTAGACCACCTGTGGCCCCGACTACTAATCGGAGAAAAGAAGTAAAGTTTGGTAATTTTTTGACAAAATAGAAGGTACTGATAGAGTTAAATACAGACTTTGTAATAATGATTTTAAGCATAAGACTGGAGGATAATTAGGGGGACTAAGACACTTAGTATATATATGAGAGTTGAGCATCCTATAAAATATGGCTCTGATGGAGATGTAAATCAAGCAACTCTAAACCCTACTATTGGAGGACTTGTGAAATATGATAAAATGAAGGATCCCGAGGAATTAGCAAAAATGATTGCTTTGGGTTGTCTACCTTTTTCTTTTGCTTCTTCATCATATCTTATTATGTATATTCAAAGGCTTTATAATCTTTTATTTAAAGGTATCTGTAACGATCCAACAGGTCGTTTTGAGATTTTGCACTTCACTCGCCAGTTCTCGGGCATGACTAGCCCCGTGTGATGCATTATGACTTATGTAAATCATCGATTTTGGTTTTCAGGGTAATCAGAATGAATTTGGAAGAACAGTTTTCAGTTTGAAGCTTAAAATTTGACAGGGTTGACCAAGTTTTGACTTGTTAGTATATGATCTTGGATTGCAATTTTTATGAATTGGTTAGCTCCGTGAAGTAATTTGGTATTTAGGAGCGTGATCGGAATTTATTTTGGAGGTTCGTGAAAGGTTTAGGCTAGAATTGGCGAAATTGAAATTTTGGCATTTTCCAGTTGATAGGTGAAATTTTGATATATGGTTCAGAATGGAATTTTAGAAATTGAAGTAGGCCCGTTGTGTCATTTGGGACGTGTGTGCAAAATTTCAGGTCATTGGGACGAGGTTTGACAAAATTTTTGATCAAATTAGGAATTTGGAAGTTTTTGGAATTCATAGGCTTGAATCTGATGATGATTTGATGTTTTGATGTTGTTTTGAGTATTCCGAAGGTTGAAAAAAGGTTTGAATGATGTTATGGGATATTTTGGCATGTTTGGTTGAGGTCCCAAAGGCCTCGGGTGAGTTTCGGATGGTTAACGGACTAGGTTTGGACTTGTTGGAATTGCAGAAACATCTGGTGTTCAGTTGCTGGTTTCCCTTCTTCGCGTTCGCGAGGGGAGTTTCGCATTCGCAAAGGGGAACTGGAGGCAAGAGAGGATTTTTACTTCGCGTTCACGAAGTAGGAGCCGCAATCATGAAGGTCTGTACAGTGGTGCATTGCGAACGCGTGATCGATATCACGTTAGCATAGAGGAAGTGGAATAGCTAGGACCCCAAGGCATTTGTTCTATGCGTTTGCATAGTGGGCGTCGCGTTCGCGAAGAGGTGAGTCAGTTATGCATCGCGTTCGCAAGAGGGCCTCGCGTTCACGTAGAAGGAATTTTGGTCAGTGAAGCTTTGTGCTTCGCGAACGCGAGGGTGCTGCCGCATTTGCGATGAAGAAAATAACTGGGCAAGAAATATTATATTTGGAAATCGAACGTTTAAGTCCAATATCACAAAAAACCCATTAGAGAGCTCGGGAGAAGGTGAAATTTGAGGATATTTTCAGTGGAGCAATTGGGGTAAGTATTCTTCATTCATATTTGGTTTAATTCCATGATTTAGTCTTGAATTTCATCATTTAATTTCAGAAATTAGAGTGGAAATTGGGAAAAATGGAAGAAAAGTTTAAAAATTCTTTTGGGGATTTGAATGTGCAATTGAGGTCGAATTTTGATGAATTTGATATGGGTAGACTCGTGAGGGAATAAGGATTCTAGTTTTATGGTTTTTATCGAATTCTGAGACGTGAGCCCGGGGGCCGAGTTTGGCCAATTTCGGGATTTTTGGTGTAAATTAGATATTTTCGAGTGAGCTTTGTTCCCTTAGCATATTTTGATGGTATAAATATGCTTTTGGCTAGATTTGGAGCATTTGGAGGCCGAGTCGAGAGGCAAAGGCATCGCGGGCTAGAGTTTGGAACGGATTGAGGTAAGTAATGATTGTAAATGCTGTCCTGAGGGTATGAAACCCCAAATTTCACATTATTGTGCTACTTTGAGGTGACGCACAAAGCTAGATGATGAGCGTGGAGTCATGTACCATTGGTGATTGTGACTTAGTCCACCCCATATGACTGTTAAGTCGCGTATTTGATTAAAAACTGCTTGATATCATTGTGTTTTGGAAATACTAACATGTTTTGGGCTGAATGCCATATTTGGGCTTCGTGCCAACTGTTTTGGACCCTTGGCGGATTTTTACTACTACTCCTTACTGTTTTGACTTCATATTTGTTCTCAGTCATGTTGTATTCTACTGTTTTCATAACTTAGCCATATTTACTCCGTTTTGATATTTTAAATGATATTTTGGACTGAGCATCATGTTTTACTGTTGCCGAAGTGGCTTGAGAGATTTCTGACTGAGTGAGGTCGAGGGCCTGTGTTGTGAGGATACTGTGGGATCGGGCTGCGCACCGCAGCAGTGTTGTACTGATTCATGATTATGAGGCTGATGGCCTGATTTGTTATTGTGACGACCCGGCCTGTCGTCACGTGAGTTACCACCCCGTTTTCCCCATTTTCTGCTTCTTTATGTCTCATTATAAGAGTCTTGGGTGAATGAGTCGATTTGGATTGGTTTTAGAAGGAAATGAGACACTTAGTCTCTTTAAGGAAGGGTTGGTTTGGAAAAGTCAACCGGATGTTGACTTATGAGTTAGAGGGCTTGGATGTGATTTCTGGTGATTCGGTTAGCTTCGGGGGATGATTTGTGACTTAGGAGTGTGATCGAAATTGATTTTGGAGGTCCGATGCAGAATTAGGCTTGAATTGGCGAAGTTAGTATTTTGGCGAGTTCCGGTTGATAGGTGAGATTTTGATCCGAGGGTCGGAATGGAATTTCGAGAGTTTTTGTAGCTTCATTAGGTGATTTGGGATGTGTGTGCAAAATTGCTAGTCTTTCAGAGGTGTTTTGGTCTGTTTTTTTATCAAATGCGTATTTCGGAAATTTTTGAAGAACTTAGGTTCGAATCCGATGTAATTTGCTGGGTTTAGCGTTGTTTGAGGTGTTTTGATGATTGAAGCAAGTTTGAATGATGTTTTAGGATGTGTTGGTGCTTTTGGTTGAGGTCCCGGAGGCCTCGGGGAGATTTCGGAGGGCCAATCGGACCAATTCCGACCTTTGAAAGTTGCATATCTTTCCAACTATTTGTTGCAGAAAATTTACCCTTCGCGTTTGCGTAAAGGGTCATGCGTTCGCGACGAAGGGACTTGGGAGGCTGATGGTTTACTCTTCGCGTTCGCGTGTATGGGTCCGCATTCACGGAGGGCTAGCTAATTGTGCATCGCGTTCGCGTGGCTGTAGCCGCGAATGCGTGTAAGGAATTGGGTTCAGGGGGTTTTTAGTCTTCGTGTTTGCACGTGTGCTGTCGCGTTCGCGTAATGAGCTGTGAGGAAGGTTCACGTTCGTGGAACTGTGACCGCGTTCGCGAAGGGCATTTTGGGTTGATGGAAATTTGAGCATCGTGAACGCGAGAAAGCCCTCGCGTTCGCATAGAGGAAAAGGTCACCTGGGCAAAATAGTTTTAATAACATTTCCTCCGCTAGCTAAGGTGTTATTCCACCATTTTTGAACAACCTTGAGAGCTTTTAGACGGGAATTAAAGGGGGATTTTGACTGGAGTTGATTGTAGGTAATTTCTATGACCTAAAAATGTGATTTAATTGTAGAATCAACCTAGAAATTCATGAGAACTTAGCAAAAGGGGGGAAAAACTAGGGCTTAGGTTTTGATATTTCAAATTGGAATTTGATGGGTCATTTGAACTCAGATTTGGGAGTTCTTGATATGAATAGACTCGTGGCGAGATAAGGAATGCGTTGATGTAAAAAGTTTTGAGTTTCGAGCAGTGGGCCCGGGGCTTGGGTTTTGCAAATTTCGTGTTTTTCGATGTTTTTTTGATTCGTTTCGATTGGGTTATGTTCCCTTAGCCTATTGTGATGTATACGTTGTGGGTTTGATCCAATTTGACGCGCGAGGAGGCCGATTTGAGGGGCAAGGGCATAGTGAGCTAGGATTTTGGCCGGTTTGAGGTGAGTAATGATAGTAAATGATATCTTGAGGGTTTGAAACCTCGGATTTGCACAACGCAGTGCTATGTGAGGTGAAACATGCGCTTAATGGCGAGCGCGAGGTTGTTTACTATTGGGGATTGTGACTTGATACGTCCCGTTTTTGATATTTTACCGCGTAATTGACTGAGATGTGTTATTACCATCATGATTTGGTCTTATTGCCATATTTTGGGCTTAATGCCGACTACTTGAATCCTTCGTGGACTTTTATCAATGTTTCCTCACTATTTTGATAAATCACTTGAACTCAGTCCGAATGATTACACTATTTTTACAAACTCAGCCGCATAAATTGAATTTTGAGACTTAAATGATATTTCCACTATTGTTTGGGCTGAGCACTACTATTTATTGATGCCCGGGGGACTTATGATATTTTCTGGACTGAGTGAGGGCGTGGGCCTGAGATACATTTATATGCCACGAGGTGGCTGGAGTGATGTGAGGAGGCTTTCAGGCCTCGTGAGTGATGTGAGGAGGCTTTCAGGCCTCGTGTGTGATGTGAGAAGGCTTTCAGGCCTTATGTTGATATAACTCTTGGGCCGTAAGGGGCCCTCCGGAGTCTGCACACCCACAATAAGCGCGGGTACCCATGTGATATGAGAGTGAGCCCGAGGGGCTGATATTATGGTGAGTGACTGATACTGTTCTGAGCGATTGATACTGGGCTCGAGAGGCAGATTTCTACTCACTATTTACTTGTTGTTTTACCTGATTTACCTGTTTTTAAAAGGAGATTTCATTTGACTCTCTACTGTTTTACTGTTTTTACTGCCTGATATAGAATTGCTTTGTGCAGTTATGTGTTTTCATGCCTTCGGTTATTATTTATTATTATTACTCACTGAGTCGTAGTACTCACATTACTCCCTGTACCATGTGTGCAGATACAGGCATAGCAGAGTTTGCACCTGAGCAATGATTCTTTCCAGACGAGGCAGCGAGTTGGAGAGACGAGGTAGATGTTGACGTCCGTAGCCCCTTGTCTCCCCTATTTTATATCATTTGAGCTTCCTTCATACTATTTTATCATATACTATATCTTGTAGACTTATAGCAAACTCTGTAGTATCTCATGACTTGTGACACCCCGATTTGGGTTGTGCCGGGATGGTTTCCCTCTTTATTATTGCTAGTTCCGCATTATTTGCTATATTAAACATGTGTTAGAATTATTAAATGTTAATTGATTGCTTTAAAAGAGGTATTTGCGTTGTTCTGGCTAGCCTTGTCTTCACGAGAGGTGCCATCACGGCCGAGTTTGGGAATTAGGTTGTGACAAGTTGGTATCACAGCTTAGGTTACTAGGTCTCGCGAGTCATGAGCTGGTTTAGTAGAGTCTCGTGGATCGGTACGGAGACGTCTGTACTTATCCTCGGGAGGCTGCAGAACCTCTAGGAAAACTTCACATTCTTGAAATTCTTGTCGTGCGAATTTGTTGATCCGAGTACTAAAGTTCTCTTTGTTCTATTCTTTCACAGATGGTGAGGACGCGAGCTACCGAATGTGACGGATGACCACCAGTACCACCCACTAAGGCCACCAGAGGCCGTGGATGCGATCGTGGTCGTGGCAGAGGTAGAGCAGCAGGGGAAGCACCTGTGGATCCTCTAGTTTCCCCAGCTCAGGACCAAGCTCCAGCAGCACCAGTTCAGGCACCAGCTGTGCCCATTGTGATTCCGGGTCTTCAAGACACTTTGTCTCAGATTTTGACAGTTTGCACTGGCCTGGCTCAGGCGGTTTCAGCCACCACAGCAGCAGCTACTTCGCAGGCTGGGGGAGGCAATCAGACCCCCGCTGCTCATACCCTTGAGCAGGTAGTGCAGGGATTACAGACTCCAGAGGCACCTCCAGCTCATCCAGTTGCACCATTGCAGGAGTTTAGGGTTCCAGCTATGCCTGAGGATGAGCAGCGTCGCCTCGAGAGGTTTGGTAGACTCTAGCCTCCGACGTTCAGTAGTGCTGAGGGCGAGAATGCCCAGGGTTTCCTTGATAGGTGTCAGTGTATGCTCCGTACAATAGGGATTCTGGAGTCTAGTGGGGTGACATTTACCACCTTTCAGTTTACTGGGACTGATTTCACTTGGTGGGAGGCGTATGAGAGGCGTAGGCCGGCTGGTGCAGCACCTTTGATTTGGCAGAAGTTCTCCACTCTCTTATTGGAAAAGTATGTACCGTAGTCCCGCAGAGAGGAGCTGTGCAAGAAGTTTGAGTGGCTACGACAGGGAGATATGACTGTGTCTCAGTATGAGATGAGGTTTTCAGAGTTGGCTCGTCATGCCGTCTGGATGGTTCCGTCAGATCGGGAGTGGATTAGGAGATTTGTTGATGGCCTTAACTACCATCTCTGTGTTCTTATTACTAGAGAGAGAGAGTATTTGGTTCTTCATTTGAAGAGGTGGTTGATATAGCTCGAGAGATTGAGGAGGTTCGCCGTCAGGATCGAGAGGAGAGGGAGGCCAAGAGGCCTCGAGGTTCTGGCAGTTACAATGGCGCTCATTCGAGGGGCCATTTCCAGCAGGATAAGGGTCATTCTTTCAAGCCCGCTCAGTCGGCCCATACCGAGTATCATGGGGTATCTTCAGGTTGTGGTTATCATGGTTCTCAGCAGAGTCAGCCTTTACTCAATGCTCTTCCAGCACAAAGTTCATCTCGAGCCCTGTCTGTTCAGGGTTCTTCTAGGCCGAGTGCATCAACTAGTCACTCCGGCGGGAGGGGTTCCCTTCAGTCTCATTCTTCGGCACATGGGAGTTGTTACGAGTGCAGAGAGTTTGGGAATATGTGGAGGCAGTGTCCTCGTCGTGCTGCTAGCTCATCTCAGTAGAGGGGTCAGCTCTCGTCTTCTAGTCCAGTTTCTTCAGCACCCGCCCCGCCAACTAGGGGTGAGGGTCGGGTAGCCAGGGGTCGCCCCAAAGGTACAGGTCGATCAGGCGGTGGTCAGGCTCGTTTTTATGCTCTTCAGGGTAGGACATATGCTATTGCTTCAGATGCTGTCATTACATGTATTATTTCAGTCTGCCACAGGGATGCTTCAGTTTTATTTGATTCTGGTTCCACCTATTCTTATGTGTCCTCATATTTTGCTCTTCATTTAGGTACATCCCGAGGGTGTCTTGCTTTACCTGTTCATGTATCTACCCCGGTAGGCGATACTATTATTGTAGACTATGTGTATCGGTCATGCTTGGTGACTATTGGGGGTCTGGAGACTTGAGTTGATCTATTGCTATTGAGCATGGTGGAAGTTAAATTTATTTTAGGCATGTACTGGTTATCTTCGTGTCATGCTATTCTAGACTGTTATGCTAAGACAGTCACTTTGGCTATACCGGGTGTATCGATGATCGAGTGGTGTGGTGTGACTGATTATGTTCCTAGCAAGGTGATTTCATTCTTAAAAGCTAAGTGTATAGTTGGGAAGGGTTGCCTTTCATATTTGGCATTTGTGAGGGATATTAGAGCCGAGACTCCTAGCATTGATTCTGTCCCAGTTGTAAGGGAATTTCCTGATGTATTTCCTGCAGACCTGTCGGGCATGCCATCGGACAGGGATATTGATTTTGGTATCGACCTGATGCCGGGAACTCAACCCATTTCCATTCCTCCATATGTCATGGCACCAGCAGAGTTGAAAGAATTGAAGGATCAGCTTCAGGAACTCCTAGATAAGAGGTTCATTCGGCCTAGTTTTTCACCGTGGGGTGCACCGATTCTATTTGTGAAGAAGAAGGATGGCACCATGAGAATGTGCATTGACTACAGGAAACTGAACAAAGTAACAGTGAAGAACAAGTATCATCTACCTCACATTGATGATTTATTTGACCAGCTTCAGGGAGCGAGGGTGTTTTCCAAGATTGATCTCCATTTGGGCTATCACCAGTTGAAGATAAGGGATTAAGATATTATTAAGACTGCTTTCAAGACTAGATATGGGCACTATGAGTTTCTTGTTATGTCCTTTGGGCTGACCAATGCCCTAGTAGCATTTATACATTTGATGAACAATGTATTTCGGCCTTATCTGGATTCGTTCGTTATTGTTTTTATTGATGATATTCTGGTGTACTCACGTAGTCAGGAGGAGCATGCGCAGCATTTGCGAGTTGTATTGCAGAGAATGAGGGAGGAGAAACTTTATGAAAATTTCTCCAAGTGTGAGTTCTGGCCCAGTTCAGTGACCTTCTTGGGGCACGTGGTGTCCAACGAGGGTATTCAGTTCGACCCGAAGAAGATAGAGGCGGTTCAGAGTTGGCCTAGACCGACCTCAGCCACATAGATTCGTAGTTTCCTTGGTTTGGCAGGTTATTATCACCGATTTGTTCAGGGATTTTCCTCTATTGCATTGCCATTGACCAAGTTGACTCAGAAGGGTGCTCTATTTGTATGGTCGGACGAGTGGGAGGAGAGCTTTTAGAAGCTCAAGACAGCTTTCACCACAGCTCTGGTATTGGTTTTTCCATCAGCTTCAGGTTCTTATATTGTATATTGTGATGCTTCGAGAGTTGGGATCAAATGTGTATTGATACAAGAGGGTGGAGTTATTGCTTATGCTTCTCATCAGCTGAAGCCCCATGAGAAGAACTACCATGTACATGATTTGGAGTTGGCTGCTATAGTTCATGCTCTGAAGATTTGGAGGAACTACTTGTATGGTGTATCTTGTGAGGTATTCACCGATCATCGCAGTCTTCAACATTTGTTCAAGCAAAATGATCTTAATTTGAGGCAGCGGAGGTGGCTAGAGTTACGTAAGGATTATGATATTACTATTCTGTATCACCCGGGGAAGGCCAATTTAGTGGCCGATGCTTTGAGCCGAAATGCAGTTAGTATGGGGAGTTTGGCATGGATTCCAGTCTGGGAGAGGCCCTTTGCAGTTGATGTTCAAGCCTTGGCCAATCGGTTGGTGAGACTAGATATTTCGGAGCCCAGTCGGGTGTTGGCGTGTGTGGTCTCTCGGTCTTCCTTATATGATCGCATCAGAGAGCACCAGTATGATGACCCACATTTGCTTGTCCTTAAGGACAGGGTTCAACATGATGATGCCAAAGACGTGACCATTGGTAAGGGTGGTGTGTTGCGGATGCAGGGCCGGATTTGTGTGCCCAATGTAGATGGGCTTCGGGAGTTGATATTAGAGGAGGCCCATAGCTCGCGGTATTCCATTCATCCGTGTGGTGCGAAGATGTATCAGGACTTGAGGCAGCACTTATTGGTGGAGGAGAATGAAGAAAGACATTGTAGGATTTGTGGCTCAATGTCTCAACTGTCAGCAGGTGAAATATGAGCATCAGAGACCGGGTGGCGTGCTTCAGCGAATGATTATTCCCGAGTGGAAGTGGGAGAGAGTCACTATGGATTTTGTGAGTGGTCTTCCTCGGACTTTGAAGAAGTTCGATTCGATTTGGGTGATTATGGATCGGCTAACCAAGTCTGCGCACTTCATTCCGGTATGTACTACCTATTCTTCGGAGCGACTGGCAGGGATATTTATCCGGGAGATTGTTCGATTGCATGGTGTTCCAGTGTCTATTATCTCAAATAGAGGTACTCAGTTTACTTCTCAGTTCTGGAGGACATTTCAGCGAGAATTGGGTACGTAGGTAGAGTTGAGCACAACATTTCATCCTCAGACGGACGGGTAGTCCGAGCGTACTATTCAGATATTGGAGGACATGTTGCGTGCTTGTGTTATTGATTTTGGAGGTTCTTAGGATGCGTTTTTGCCGTTTGCAGAGTTTGCCTACAACAATAGTTATCAATCGAGCATTCAGATGGCCTCGTATGAGGCGTTATATAGGAGGCGATGTAGGACTCCAGTTGGTTGGTTCGATCCCGACGAGGCTAGGCTATTGGAGATAGAGTTGGTTCACGATGCCTTAGAGAAGGTGAAGCTGATTCAGGAGAGGCTTCGTACAGCTCAGTCGCATTAGAAGAGTTATGCGGACCGGAAGGTTCGAGATGTGTCTTATATGGTTGGTGAGAAGGTCTTGCTGAATGTTTCGCCCATGAAGGGTGTTATGCGATTTGGAAAGAAAGGGAAGATGAGTCCGCAATTTATTGGGCCTTTTGAGGTACTTAGGAGGATTGGGGAGGTGGCTTATGAGCTTGCCTTGCCACCCAGCTTATCTGGCGGCATCCGGTATTTCATGTTTCTATGTTTTGGAAGTATGTTGGGACCCGTCCCATGTATTGGATTTTAGCACAGTTCAGTTGGATGATGATTTGACCTATGATGTGGAGCCGGTGGCTATTTTGGGTCGTCAGGTTCGAAAGTTGAGATCAAAGGATATAGCTTCGGTGAAAGTGCAATGGAGAGGTCGGCCCGTGGAGGAGGCTACTTGGGAGATCGAGCGGGAAATGCAGAGCAGATATCCTTACTTGTTTGAGGCTTCAGGTATGTTTCTTGACCCGCTTGAGGATGAGCATTTGTTTTAGTTGGGGAGGATGTGACAACCCGACCCATTGTCATGTGAGTTACCGCCCCGTTTTCCCCATTTTCTGCATCCTTATGGCTCATTATAAGAGTCTTGTGTGAATGAGTCGATTTGGATTGGTTTTAGAAGGAAATGAGACACTTAGTCTCTTTAAGGAAGATTTGGTTTGGAAAAGTCAACCAGATATTGACTTATGGGTTAGAGGGCTCGGATGTGATTCCCAGTGATTCGGTTAGCTTCGGGGGATAATTTTTGACTTAGGAGCGTGATCAGAATTGATTTTGGAGGTCCGATGTAGAATTAGGCTTGAATTGGCGAAGTTAGTATTGTGGCGAGTTCCGATTGATAGGTGAGATTTTGATCCGAGGGTCAAAATGGAATTCCGAGAGTTGTAATAGCTTCTTTAGGTGATTTGGGATGTGTGTGCAAAATTCCAGGTCATTCAGAGGTGTTTTGGTCAGGTGTTTGATCAAATGCGTATTTCGGAAGTTTTTGAAGAACTTAGGTTCGAATCCGATGTAATTTGATGGGTTTAGCGTTGTTTGAGGTGTTTTGATGATTGGAGAAAGTTTGAATGATGTTTTAGGATGTGTTGGTGTTTTGGTTGAGGTCCCGGGGGCCTCGGGGTGACTTCGGAGGGTCAATCGGACCAATTCCGCCCTTTGAAAGTTCCAGGTCTTTCCAACTATTTGTTGCAGAAAATTTACCCTTCGCGTTCGCTTAAAGCGTCATGCGTTCGCGAATAAGGGACTTGGGAGGCTGATGATTTACTCTTCGCGTTCGCGTGTGTGGGTCAGCGTTCGCGGAGGGCTAGCTAATTGTGCATTGCATTCGCGTGGTTGTAGCCGCGAACGAGTATAAGGAATTGGGTTCAGGGGGTTTTTAGTCTTCGCGTATGCACGTGTGCTGTCGCGTTCACGTAATAAGCTGTGAGGAAGCTTCGCCTTCGCGGAGCTGTGACTGCATTCGCGAAGGGAATTTTTGGGCTAATAGAAATTTGAGCATCGCGAACACGAGAAAGCCCTCGCATTCGCATAGAGGAAAAGGTCACCTGGGCAGAATAGTTTTAATAACATTTCCTCCGCGAGCTAAGGTATTATTCGACCATTTTTGAACATCCTTAAGAGATTTTAGACGAGAATTGAAGGGGGATTTCGACCGGAATTGATTGGAGGTAATTTCTATGACCTAAAAACGTGATTTAATTGTAGAATCAACCTAGAAATCCATGAGAACTTAGCAAAAAGGGGAAAGAACTAGGGCATGGGTTTTGATATTTCAAATTGGATTTTGATAGGTCATTTGAACTCGGATTTGAGAGTTCTTGATATGTATAGACTCGTGGCGAGATAAGGAACGTGTTGATGTAAAAGTTTTGAGTTTCGAGCATTGGGCCCGGGGCTCGGGTTTTGTAAATTTCGTGATTTTCAATGTTTTTTGATTCTTTTTGATTGGGTTATGTTCCCTTAGCCTATTGTGATGTATTCGTTGTGGTTTTGATACGATTCGACACACGAGGAGGCCGATTTGATAGGTAAGGGCATAGTGTGCTAGGATTTTGGCCGGCTTGAGGTGAATAATGATAGTAAATGATATCCTGAGGGTTTTAAACCCCGTATTTGCACAACGCAGTGCTATGTTAAGGGAAACACGCGCTTAATGGCGAGCGCGGGGTTGTTTACTGCTGGGGATTGTGACTTGGTCCATCATGTTTTTGATATTTTACCGCGTAATTGAATGAGATGTGTTATTACCATCATGATTTGGGCTTATTGCCATATTTTGGGCCTAATGACGACTATTTGAATCCTTCGTGGACTTTTATAAATGTTTCCTCACTATTTTGATACATCACTTGAACTCAGTCCTAATGATTGTTACACCTCCTTTTTTTCTTCTACACCCCGTGAAGGGTATAGTAAAGGAGTTATTTCCAATTAAAGGACAATCGAAACGGGATTTATTTTATTAACAGATTCATAGTCGCCACTTGGGAGATTAATGGTGTCCCAAGTCACCGGTTGAATCCCGAATCGAGGAAAAGATTGTCTCTGTATTACAGTCCGCGAACCAGAAATCCGGATAAGGAATTCTGTTAACCCGGGAGAAGGTGTTAGGCATTCCCAAGTTCCGTGGTTCTAGCACGGTTGCTCAACTGCCATATTTGGCTTATTTATCTGATTTTATAACATGTTCAAACCTATGCGCCCCTTTTTTTATCTTTTAACCGCTTTTATTATTTATTATTTTAATAGAGAATTGCAACGTCGTGACAGTGCATCTCGAACTGCGTCACATAAATATACCCGCAGTTTTTCACACATTCCAACTTCGTTGAGATTTGGATTTGGGTCACATAAATGTGCACCCGAGTTTAGGGAGATAACATTATTAAAATACGCGCCTAAAGAGTCTAATGCGTCATTATTTTGGGAAAGGCTGTGCAATTCGCTAAAATGGCCCATCCCGAAGTCTAAGTATTTAATATATACAATTATGAGGGCCCCATGGTTTGTGCATTTTATTTGGCGAGGCTCTTCTCATTTTTTATTTAAAAGGATATCCTAAAGCGACTATGACTTTCTAATTATTTTTGCCTCTAAAAATAAAACAAAGGTCCTAATTAATTGTTATTGGATTGAGGTGAACTATGCATTGGCCCGGGTCTAAACGTGAAAGAAAATAATGCGAGACCCGGGCCTGCATATCAACTAGTTTGAGGCCCAAACGCTGGAGAACGCGACTCAAGATTGAGTCTTAACCAGCGTCATAAAATCGCAACTAAGGGAAAATTCGAACAGCCCAGCTAGTTCCAAAACGTACCAGCTAGCTTGTGCAATCTTCCTAAATGTCACTAAAGGTGAACTCAAATTGACAATCAACAGTAGTAATTTCTTAATGGCAGGATATTAATTCAAATTATCAAGACAAAACCAACATTCGGGATTCTAAACATGAACTTCTGTGATTATGAACAAAGCTGGGGGTCTGATTTTCGATTCATCCTTTTTATTGCTAACACGTGCAGATTGCAGGCCTGGAATTCATTTCCTACCCTAGCTTTTCTTCTAATTTCAATATTTAAACTATACGATACTGAAATCAAGATAACTAGGACCTATGAATAATACTCAGCTTAGTCTACTCAAATTAGACAAATATACTGAATTAACTACAACTCATGCAATTTCAGATTAACAGTACAAATCCATTGTTATTTGAAATAGTCCTAGTTTAGTTACAATAAACGACCAAAACATATGAAACTCCATAAAATAAATAGAAGCATTAAAAGAGCAATGAGAACTTCGGCAAAATGTGGCTTCCATTTTTCATCTCAGGTTTTCAACAGAAGTTGATACATCAACATAAGCCAGAGGTGTGTACCTGGTAATCGAATTACAACAAAAGAAGAGGAGATCAGCAACTATGCAACAGTAAAAGAAAAAGCAGTTCGCAGCAAGCAATTTAAAGTTCCAAACAGCCCCAAACACAAGCCCAAAGAGTTTGTAAAAACCAGACAGCAACATTCAACAACCAAATAGACCCAACTTAAAACCAACTTCAATCCAGAAAGTAGTAGGAAGCAGTCCAGGAGTCAGTTTTAAACAGACAATACACCAATTTCAACAACCCAATGATCACTCTCCCTATCTCTCAAATTGGTCAAAAACTTATCAAAACTGACCCTTAAAACTCTCAAAGTTTTTAACATTCGGGGATCAAAACCAGCCTTCCTCACTCTTAGCTTTTTAGTTTTTCTCAAGTGTTTTTCTTTTGCTCTAAGAATCTGAAGAAATCTCCTATTCCCTTAGGATCCCAGAAATGTGTAAGTTTCTAAGCCCCCCAAGAACTCTCTTAAAATGATATGCTCAGAAACTGACAAAAAAAAAGAGTTCCCTCTCTTATTGTCCTAATGTTTCTATTTATATCAAAACTCAACCCCTTCACCCCACCTTCAGTGGACAGTCAATTAGTCCTTAAAATCAGCCTTAGTGTAGTCTCCACTACTAATTGTCTATTGACTTATTCAATCCCTTACCCTCACATTATGCCTTGTTCCCCACTACAATATTTTAATAGTACTTTAGTGCCTAGTGGACAGAACATTTAACATAAACAATTATGCAAGTTTTCAATTCCTATACTACCCCTGAAACTACTGGAATTACTGTCCTACCCCTAAACCAATTACTTTCAATCTGCAGCTATAACCAATTCTATATCAACTGAAAGACTAAGCTGCATTCATAGCATTCGGACAATTCAAACAAGGTCGGGTTCATATTAGAACAACTTAAACAGTAGTATTAAATAACAAGCTTCAATTCAATTCATGAAACAAGAAAAAATCTTATTGAATTTCATAGAAATGGACTAACACAAACGTAAATTAAATCCAAACAAGAACAAGTGAACATTGTAACTACACTAAACTCAAATGCGACAAAATGATAGACAACACAGATGAAACAACTTGATCCAAATACCAAACAATTACAGGAGTAATCATGGATTTATACCAGGCCTTATTGACACTGACTTTTACAATCAAACTAACGAACAAACATACTCAATCAATTCAGCATATGCCAACCAACCACATGAGAAAAACTGGACCAGAAAAAAGGTCCGAAAGAGAAGAGAGAAATAAATAGACAAATATAATAAAAAATCAAACAAAATACAACAAACTTAAAACAAATAAACAATGACGAAAAATAGAACAGAGAAGGAAAGGAAAAATACCTCAAAAAATCAGAAACTAGACGAACTCAGGTTCGAACTCTGATTCGAGCCTTTGGACTTGGGGCCAATATGGACCCTAGTCGAGTGTTCTCGAACGAGAGCACTCCACTAAGGTCTATTTTGACCTCAGTCTCTGAACTAGATTCAGACCATTACTCGAAGGTATTTGTTCGAGACTCACCAACATCGTTCGAGGGAAACTGGCTAGGGATTAAGGAAGAGGGAGTCAGGGTGGTCAACTGGTGTTGATTTGGGAAGGTTTGGAGGTGGTGCTGCCACCAAGGGATTTTGTGGCGGCGCTAGGGTTCTTGACTATAATTCAATATTCGAGGCACCTGGAGTTGATTCGAAGGAAGCCAAGGGTAGTTTAGGGATGAGGAAGGCTGGGTGGTCACTTAGTGTAACTTTGGCAGCCATCGGAGGTGATGTCGCCGTACACGGTGAAGAAACTGTTAGGTTTTTGAGATTATTCAAAAAGATGGGCTGGGATTCGAGGGAAGATGGTAGGATGGTTGGAAAGGGGAGGTCATGGTGCAGAAGTGGTGTAATTTTTGGGAGGTTTGGCCACCGTCTGCCGCCGTAGGCGATTTCCGGCTGGAGGAGGACGGTGGTGTGAGGCGGTGGATACAGGAGTCTCTAGGGTTAGAGACGAGAGAGGTGAGAAGGGGGGTCCTGAGGAGGCTGGGGTAGCGTTAGGGTATTTATACGGGGCGGGGAGGTTAATTGTGGATCGTTGGATCGTTTACAATCAACGATCAGGATTGAAGGGGAGATCTGAACATCGTCGTTTGGTTTAGTATGTGGACTGGGTCGGTTCAAGGTCGGGTTATGGGTGAAGATCAGGGACCGTCCGATCAAATTATTTCAATGGTCCAGATTAAGACGCCTGAAACGACGTCGTTTGGACGGTCTCTTGGACTGAGGGATTGGACCGGGTATGGGGCGTGATTTTTGGGCTGGAATTAATACTGGCCCAGTCCGATTTTATTCCTATTTTTGTTCTTTTCTTCATTTTCTTCTATTTCTAAATTAAATGATAAACCAAATCATAAATATTAGTTAATTCCTAATAACAATCAACACACACAATTAAAGTAAAATCACACAATTTGGCGTTAAATGCTAAAAATGCAAAGTACATATTTTTTGTGATTTTTTCATTTGTAAAATAAACTTAATTACTTCTAATTGTAGGATTAAATCCTAAATGCAAAAATGCAACATATTTTGTAGTTTTCTATTAATTTAAACAAATAGACATGCACACGCAAACAATAAGAGAAAAATAATACAAAATCCACAAAATTGCTAACAACACAAAAATTATTTTATTTTGAATTTTCTGGGAGTAATTCTCATATAGGGCAAAAATCACGTGCTCACAGCTGCCCCTCTTTGTCCGGAAACACGGAGAGTTTTCGTGCAAAGATAAAGTGAGCGGATACGAGCGATTTTTGCCCGTTTGAGTACTCCGTGTGAAGCATCTTTTGAAATATTTTGACCGAACCTTTGCTTCAAAAGGTTTCCTACATATCCCTGGCTAAAAAGGGAATCAGGTCAATGTAGTTCGGGAAGTTTTGGTAGCTGGGACTACCGTGGAGCTGTGCTTTTGCTGTTACTGCTGTTGCTGTTACTGCTGATCCCTTATTACACCATGCTAAAAGTAAAATAAAGAAGCTAAGCTAAGCTATGGCTTATGAATTACAACGACTTATTCTCAAACTTGCTCTGCGACCTTTGTTGTCTTGTCGCCTTGTATTTCCTCACGATGTTTCTTTTTGACTCGTCGGGCTCTCTTGATTGCTGAACTTGAACTGTTTAATTCCTTCTTTTGAGCTTCGGATTATTTTCCTTCGAAGCTTGAACTGCTTTCTTCCGATTTATGAACTTGGATTTATGCTGGGGATCTTGTTGTGATCCTCCACTTTACTGACTTCAACTTTAATGTATTCCTCTATTATATGGGCGGGCTCCCAACTTCAAAACTTGAAATGTAAATGCTGAAATGTATTCCTCTACTATATGGGCGGGCTCCCGACTTCAAAACTTGAAATTTTAAAGGCTGAAATGTATTCCTCCGTTATACGGGCGGGTTCCCGACTTCAAAACTTGAAATTTAAAGACTGAAATGTATTCCTCTCAGGTGAAGGTTTCAACAGACTGAGATTTCTTCTGTTATCTTAGGAGAA
>MU772626.1:17378-38735 GCA_026770625.1 Nicotiana glauca | reverse complement strand
TCCCCGCCTAAAACATGTGTGACTAAAATCCTTCACCGGGTGCCAAGCACCTCGACTATCTCAAAGAAAGCAGGCTATGTCAAGCAAATGCCCAATTTTAATTTCAAGAAGACTCAGAGGGGGTGCGTGAGAAGGCAGTTTATATACACAGTTCAAAAATTATCAAAGCGGTAAAAGCAACATTTCGCACATTTAAGTCAAAACATCAGATAAAAAAAATTAGATAATAAATAAGCCAAATACAACAATTATTCCAAGCTCGAATTTATAACCCCGGACTAGTGGTTCTGGGTAAAGTCCCTAGCAGAGTCGCCAGAGCTGTCACACCTCCTTTTTTTCTTCTACACCTCGTGAAGGGTATAATAAAGGAGTTATTTCCAATTAAAGGACAATAGAAACGAGATTTATTTTATTAACAGATTCAGAGTCGCCACTTGGGAGATTAATGGTGTCCCAAGTCACCGGTTGAATCCCGAATCGAGGAAAAGATTGACTCTGTATTACAGTCCGCGAATCAGAAATCCGGATAAGGAATTCTGTTAACCCGGGAGAAGGTGTTAGGCATTCCCGAGTTCCGTGGTTCTAGCACGGTCGCTCAACTATCATATTTGGCTTATTTATCTGATTTTATAACATGTTCAAACCTATGTGCCCCCTTTTTTATCTTTTAACCGCTTTTATTATTTATTATTTTAATAGAAAATTGCAACGTCGTGACAATGCATCTCGAACTGCGTCACATAAATGTACCCGCAGTTTTTGACACATTCCAACTTTGTTGAGATTTAGATTTGGGTCACATAAATGTGCACCCGAGTTTAGGGAGATAACATTATTAAAATACGCGCCTAAAGAGTTTAATGCATCATTATTTTGGGGAAGGCCGTGCAATTCGCTAAAATGGCCCATCCCGAAGGCTAAGTATTTAACATATACAATTATGAGGGCCCCACCGTTTGTGCATTTTATTTGGCGAGGCTCTTCTCATTTTTTATTTAAAAGGATATCCTAAAGCGACTATGACTTTCTAATTAGTTTTGCCTCTAAAAATAAAACAAAGGTCCTAATTAATTGTTATAGGATTGAGGTGAACCAGGCATTGGCCCGGGTCTAAACGTGAAAGAAAATAACGCAAGACCTGGGCCTGCATATCAACTAGTTTGAGGCCCAAAGGCTGGAGAACGTGACTCAAGATTGAGTATTAACCAGCGTCATAAAATAACAACTAAGGGCAAATTCGAACGGCCCAGCTAGTTCCAAAACGTACCAACTAGCTTGTGCAATCTTCCTAAATGTCATTAAAGGTGAACTCAAATTGACAATCAACAGTAGTAATTTTTTAATGGCAGGATATTAATTCAAATTATCAAGACTAAACCAACATTCGGGATTCTAAACATGAACTTCTGTGATTATGAACAAAGCTGGGGGACTGATTTTCGATTCATCCTTTTTATTGCTAACACGTGCAGATCGCAGGCCTGGAATTCATTTCCTACCCTAGATTTTCTTCTAATTTCAATATTTAAACTATACAATACTGAAATCAAGCTAACTAGGACCTATGAATAATACTCAGCTTAGTCTACTCAAATTAAACAAACGTACTGAATTAACTACAACTCATGCAATTTCAGATTAACAGTACAAATCCATTGTTATTTGAAATAGTCCTAGTTTAGTTACAATAAACGACCAAAACATATGAAACTCCATAAAATAAATAGAAGCATTAAAAGAGCAATGAGAACTTCGGCAAAATGTGGCTTCCAATTTTCATCTCAGGATTTCAACAGAAGTTGATACATCAACATAAGCTAGAGGTGTGTACCTGGTAATCGAATTACAGCAAAAGAAGAGGAGATCCGCAACTATGCAACAGTAAAACAAACTGCAGTTCGCAACAAGCAATTTGAAGTTTCAAACAGCCCCAAACACAAGCACAAAGAGTTTGTAAAAACAAGACAGCAACATTCAACAACCAAATAGACCCAACTTAAAACCAACTTCAATCCAGAAAGTAGTAGGAAGCAGTCCAGGAGTCAGTTTTAAACAGACAATACACCAATTTCAACAACCCAATGATCACTCTCCCTATCTCTCAAATTGGTCAAAAACCGATCAAAACTAACCGTTAAAACTCTCAAAGTTTTTAACATTCGGGATCAAAACCAGCCTTCCTCACTCTTAGCTTTTTAGTTTTTCTCAAGTGTTTTTCTTTTTCTCTAAGAATCTGAAGAAATCTCCCATTCCCTTAGGATCCCAGAAATGTGTAAGTGTCTAAGCCCCCCAAGAACTCTCTTAAAATGATATGCTCAGAAACTTACCCAAAAAAAAAAAAAGAGTTCCCTCTCTTATTGTCCTAATGTTTCTATTTATACCAAAACTCAACCCCTTCACCCCACCTTCAGTGGACAATCAATTAGTCCTTAAAATTAGCCTTAGTGTAGTCTCCACTACTAATTGTCTATTGACTTATTCAATCCCTTACCCCCACATTATGCCTTGTTCCCCACTATAATATTTTAATTGTACTTTAGTGCCTAGTGGACAGAACACTTAACATAAACAATTATGCAAGTTTTCAATTCCTATACTACCCCTGAAACTACTGAATTACTGCCCTACCCCTAACCCAATTACTTTCAATCTGCAGCCATAACCAATTCTGTATCAACTGAAAGACTAAGCTGCATTCATAGCATTAGGACAATTCAAACAAGGTCGAGTTCATATCAGAACAACTTAATCAGTAGGATTAAACAACAGGCTTCAATTCAATTCATAAACAAGACAAAATCTTATTGAATTTCATAGAAATGGACTAACACAAACATAAATTAAATCCAAACAATAACAAGTGAACATTGTAACTACACTGAACTCAAATGCGACACAATGATAGACAACACAGATGAAACAACTTGATCCAAACACCAAACAATTACAAGAGTAATCATGGCTTTATACCCGGCCTTATTGACACTGACTTTTACAATCAAACTAATGAACAAACATACTCAATCAATTCAGCATATACCAACCAACCACATGAGAAAAACTGGACCAGAAAAAAGGTCCGAAAGAAAAGAGAGAAATAAATCGACAAAGATAATAAAAAATCAAACAAAATACAACAAACTTAAAATAAAATAAACAATGACGAAAAATAGAACAGAAAAGGAAAGGAAAAATACCTCAAAAAATTAGAAACTAGACGAACTCAGGTTCGAACTCTGATTCGAGCCTTTGGACTTAGGGCCAATATTGACCCTAGTCGAGTGTTCTCGAACGAGAGCACTCCACTAAGGTCTATTTTGACCTCAGTCTCTGAACCAGCTTCAGACCATTACTCGAAGGTATTTGTTCGAGACTTACCAACAGCGTTCGAGGGAAACTGGCTAGGGATTAAGGAAGAGGGAGTCAGGGTGGTCAACTGGTGTTGATTTGGGAAGGTTTGGAGGTGGCGCCGCCACCAAGGGATTTTGTGGCGGCGCTAGGGTTCTTGACTATAATTCAATATTCGAGGCACTTGGGGTTGATTCGAAGTAAGCCAAGGGTAGTTTAGGGATGAGGAAGGCTGGGTGGTCACTTGATGTAACTTTGGCGGCCATCGGAGGTGATGTCGCCGGACACGGTGAAGAAACTGTTAGGTTTTTGGATTATTCAAAAAGATGGGATGGGATTCGAAGGAAGCTGGTAGGATGGTTGGAAAGGGGAGGTCATGGTGCAGAAGTGGTGTAATTTTGGGGAGGTTTGGCCACCGTCCGCCGCTGTAGNTGAGGGGGCTGGGGTAGCGTTAGGGTATTTATACGGGGCGGGGAGGTTAATTGTAAATAGTTGGATCATTTACAATCAACGATCAGGATTGAAGGGGAGATCTGAACGTCGTCGTTTGGTTTAGTATGGGACTGGGTCGGTTCAAGGTCGGGTTATGGGTGAAGATCAGGGACCGTCCGATCAAATTATTTCAATGGTCTAGATTAAGACGCCTGAAACGACGTCGTTTGGACGGTCTCTTGGACTAAGGGATTGGACCTGGTATGGGGCGTGATTTTTGGGCTGGAATTAATACTGGCCCGGTCCGATTTTAATCCTATTTTTGTTCTTTTCTTAATTTTCTTCTATTTCTAAATTAAATGATAAACCAAATCATAAATATTAGTTAATTCCTAATAACAATCAACACACACAATTAAAGTAAAATCACACAATTTGGCGTTAAATACTAAAAATGCAAAGTACATATTTTTTGTGATTTTTCCATTTGTAAAACAAACTCAATTACTTCTAATTGTAGGATTAAATCCTAAATGCAAAAATGCAACATATTTTTGAAGTTTTCTATTAATTTCAACAAATAGACATGCACACGCATACGCAAACAATAAGAGAAAAGTAACACAAAATCCACAAAAATTGCTAACAACACAAAAATTATTTTATTTTGAATTTTCTGGGAGTAATTCTCATATAGGGAAAAAATCACGTGCTCACAATGATTACACTGTTTTTACAAACTCAGTCGCTTAAATTGAATTTTGAGACTTAATGATATTTCCACTGTTGTTTGGGCTGAGCACTACTATTTATTGATGCCCGAGGGGCTTATGATGTTTTCTAGACTGAGTGAGGGCAAGGGCCTGAGATACATTTATATGCCACGAGGTGGCTGGAGTGATGTAAGGAGGCTTTCAGGCCTCGTGAGTGATGTGAGGAGGCTTTCAGGCCTCGTGAGTGATGTGAGGAGGCTTTCAGGCCTCGTGTGTGATATGAGAAGGCTTTTAGGCCTTATGTTGATATAGAGCTTGGGCCGTAAGGGGCCCCTCCGGAGTCTGCACACCCACAGTGTGCGCGGGTACCCATGTGATATGAGAGTGAGCCCGAGGGGCAGATATTATGGTGAGTGACTGATACTGAGCCCGAGGGGCTGATACTGTTCTGAGCGATTGATACTGGGCCCGAGAGGCAGATTTTTACTCACTATTTACTTGTTGTTTTACCTGATTTACCTATTTTTAAAAGGAGATTTTATTTGACTCTCTATTGTTTTACTGTTTTTACTGCCTGATATCGAATTGCTTTGTGTAGTTATGTGTTTTCATGCCTTCGGTTATTATTTATTATTATTACTCACTGAGTCGTAGTACTCACATTACTCCCTGCACCATGTGTGCAGATACAGGCATAGCAGAGTCTGCACTTGGGCACTGATTCTTTCTAAACCAGACAACGAGTTGGAGCGACGAGGTAGCTGTTGACGTCCGCAGCCCCTTGTCTCCCCTATTTTATATCATTTGAGTTTCCTTCATACTATTGTATCATATACTATATCTCGTAGACTTATAGCAAACTCTGTAGTAGCTCATGACTTGTGACACCCCGGTTTGGGCGGGATGGTTTCCCTCGTTATTATCGCTAGTTCTGCATTATTTGCTATATTAAACATGTGTTAGAATTATTAAATTTTAATTGATTGCTTTAAAATAGGTGTTTGCGTTGTTCTGGCTGGCCTTGTCTTCACGAGAGGCGCCATCACGATCGGGTTTAGGAATTGGGTCGTGACAGTTATGCCATGAGGTGGCTTGATATGAGGTTGAGAGCCTGTTTGATTATGCCACAAGATGCCTTGTTATTTTGCTTGAGCTGTAAGGATCGCCCTCTCGGAGTTTGTAAACCCCCAATGAGCGCGGGCACTCAGTGGGAGTGATATGATGTAGCCCGATGGGCTGTTGTTGTTTCATATTGTTTCCCAAGGGGCTGTTCTTGATCCACGTTTTTTCCCGAGGGGAGGTTCTTGATTTATGTTATGCCCGAGGGGCTAATTGTGAGTGATTGTGAGGTAGCCCAATAGGCTGGTTCTATTATGCCCGAGGGACGGTTTATGGTACATGTTTTGCCCGAGGGGCTATTTACGTTTCTATCATTTTTATTAAATGTTTTATCACTCGTTTGAATCTATTAAAAGTTTTTTTAAAAGGTTTTACCGAAACCAAGCATGATTTACGAAGTAAATAATTTCTATACTGTGTTGGAAAGGTCCTGCATTTGTTGTAAAGTTATGACGTGGTTTGCGTGTTTTCTTACTTCTCAGCTTTCATTTACTTTTATTACTTACTAAGGTAGCGTACTCATATTTCTACTTGCACCTTGTGTGCAGATTCAGGCATTTCTGAACCTGGTAGCGGGTGTTGATTACTCAGTGGCAGAGTCATCGAAGTTAGCAAGGTAGTTGCCCGACATTCGTAGCCCTTCTCTTCTCCCTCTTGTCTTCCTTAGATTATTTTTAGTATATTTTTAGACTTTTCAGTGTATTCAGACCTTAGTAGATGCTAGTGACTTGTGACACCCCGATGTTGGCCTTGTGTATTTATTCCGCACTTTTTATTTAGATTTACATTATGAGATATTTGATTAATTAAAGGCTTAAAAAATTACTTTTATTAATTAATGGTTAATTCGGGAGTTGTGTCGGCTGGCCTAGTTTCTCGATAGGCACCATCATGACCGGGTCGGTTTTAGGATCGTGAAAGTATACCTAGAAGTACTTGTAAATATGATATCTTTAGACTTCATGGACAATATCAAACATACATACGTTATTTGTTTAGCCACCTTCCTTGTAGAGTTTCTCTAACTTCTGATATTGGTCATGATGTTCATGGAAATGGTTATTTGACAATTACATGTCATTGGATATATGATAATTATTGTATGCAAAAATGTATTATCGCTTTTAAATATGATGAAGATCAGAGTCATACTGCTGTGTTTATAAATACTACTATTTGCGAAGTTGTTGAATTTTATAATCTTAAGAAAAAAGTATTGTGTATGTCTTTTGATAATGCTTATAACAATAATGCCGCAATTTCAATATTAAAACTGCATTTGCAATCACCACTTGACGAAAATTTTCATGTTAGGTGTGCATGTCATGTTTAGAATTTAATTGTTAAAAGTGGCATTGATTTCTTTTCAGCTGAGATTACTCATATTAGAAGAGCAGTTGGTGTTATTCAAGGAAATAATAGACAGTCTAGAATTAGGAAATTTAAGAATAAGTGTACCGAGCTTAACCTTAAGCCCAGATTCATGCCAGACGAAATTGTTACTAGATGGAATTATACACATATATTTTTAAAATACTGCTACAAATATAGATTCCCAATAACTGAAGTTGCTAATGCGTATTGTACTGATCTAAACCGTATGTTAACAACTACTACTTGGGAGGACATTAATGATGTTGTTAAATTTTTATATAAATTTTATACAACTAGTGTTGAGTTTTCTGGAGCATATTACTCTATTGTTACTACAGATTTAGTACATATAGCTGAAATTTCTTTTCTACTCTTTGAATTTAAGAAGAAAGAAAAATATAAGGATGTTGTTGAAAAAATGCAAGCAAAATTCAAAAGATATATTTTTTTCCAATTCCTTCGATTTACTTAATTGATACTGTTTTAAATCCTTCTATTAAGATTTCTGATTGTCACCAATTAATCAATGCTTTATGTACTTATATGGAGATTAGACCAACTGAAACCTAGATATATATATGATTGTATGAACAAGCTAAATGATTCTTTACAACAATTATATAATTATTATGCAAATATAGTTGATGATGTTGCTCTTAATGTAGGCAATGTTAATCCCACTGTGCATTGTACCACTTCTACTACTGTGAATGATGATGAAGGCCTTGATAGTTTTAATATTTTTTCAATATTTTCTAACACTCAAACCAGTAGCAGGCACATTGATGAATTTTAATTCTACTTGAAAAAGCAAAAAAAGCCTTGCACAAAGGAATTTTCACCGTTGGGATGGTGACATGAAAACGGAAAGAATTTCCTGTTCTTTCTGTTATGGCCCGGGACGTGCTGAATGTGTCAATTTCAACTGTTGCATCAGATAGTGCATTTAGCCAAGAAAGACAACAACTTGAAGACATCCGTCACTCATTGGGAAACAATGCTTTGGAAGTTTTAGTATGTTTCAGAGATTGGATTAGATCGGAATGAAGAAATCAAGGACGTGAAGATGTTGAAAGACTAGAAGACGAGGAACTTGGAGATATATTAACACATGGTAACTCATATGAATTTAACACTCAAGAAGAAGGCCAATCAGTTCATATTGATTATGAAGAACTGTGACGACCCGGTCAGTCGTCTCATGAGTTACCGTTCCATTTCCCCCATTTCTGCTTTTTTATGCTTCTTTATCCGTATTTTATGTGATCGAGTTGATTGGTTTGTGTTCGGAGAGGATTTGCTAAGATATGAGACACTTAGTCTCTTTTAAGAAGGCTTAAGTTGGAAAAGTCAATTGGATGTTGACTTATGTGTTCGAGGGCTCCGATGTGAGTTATGATGTTTTGGTTAGCTTCGGGAGGTGATTTGTGACTTAAGAGTGTGATCGGAATTGGTTTTGGAGGTCCAGAGTAGAATTAGGCTTGAATTGGCAAAGTTGATATTTTGGCGATTTCCGGTTGGTAGGTGAAATTTTGATCCGAGGGTCGGAATGGAATTTTGAGAGTTGTAATAGCTTCGTTTTTTCATTTGGGATGTAAGTGCAAAATTTCAGGTCATTCGGACGTGGTTTGGTTGGGTTTTTGATCAAAAGCGTATTTCGAAAGATTTTAGAAACTCAGGCTTGAATTCGATGTGTTTTGAGTAATTTGATGTTGTTTGAGACGTTTTAATGATTGAAACAAGTTTGAATAAGGTTTTAGGATATTTTGGTGCTTTTGGCTGGGGTCTCGGGGGCCTCGGGAGAGTTTTGGGTGGTCAATCGGACCATTTCTAAGTTGGAAAAATTGCAGAAATTGCAGGTTCAACTATTGCAGACTTTTAATCTTCGCGTTCGCGGGAGGACACTCGCATTCGCGAAGAATAGCTACGGAAGGTGAGAATTCGACCTTCGCATTCGCGAAGAGAAGTGAGTTCAGTTCATCGCGTTCGCGAGCGTAGTGTCGCGTTCACGTAGAAGAATTGGGGCATGTGGATTGGAAGCCAAATTGTGCTTTGCGTTCGCGGAAGAGAGGTCGCGTTCGCGAAGGGGAGCCTGGGTTAAGCATCGCATTCGCAAGACCTTGGTCATGATCGTGTAGAAGGAAAAGTGGTCAACGTAATTTTGTGCTTGCGAATGCGAGGCGTTGACCGCGTTTGCGAAGAAGGAATGTCAGACCTGGGCAGAATGTTATAATTTCATTTCATCCGCGATTTTGGGTATATTTTCACCCATAGTTAATCATTTTGAGAGCTTATTGGTGGAGATTAAAGAATAATTCGAGGGGAATCGACTGGAGGTAAGATTTTTGAACTTAAAACTCGTTTCTATTGTGAAATCTACCTAGAAAATCATGGAACTTAAGCTAAAAATGGAAGAAACTAGGGCTTGGGATTTCGAAATTTGATTTGGGCATTTGAAGGACCAATTGGGGTCGGATTTGAGAACTTTTGGTATGTATGAACTCGCGAGGAGATAAGAAACCCGTTGATGTTAAAATTTCTGAGTTTTGAGAAGTGGGACCAGGGCTCGAATTTTGGTAATTTCGGGATTTGTGCCCGATATTGATTGTTTTCGCTTGGGCTTTGTTCCCTTATCATATTGTGATGTATTCGTTCTAATTTTGGATTGATTCGACGTGCGTGGAGGCCAAGTTGAGGCAAAGGTGTCGCGAGCTAGAGATTTCGCCGGTTCTAGGTGAGTAATGATTGTAAATGATAATTTGAAGGTTTGAAACCCCGAATTGCACATCGTAGTACTATATAAAGGAGAGACACGCGCTCGATGATGAGTGTGGGGTCGTGTACTACAGGAGATTTTGACTTGGTCCGTCCCGATTGATGATTTTATCGCGTATTTGACTTAAACTTATTTGTTAACATCATGACTTAGGCTGATTGCCATATTTGGGCTTCGTGCCTATTATTTGAACCCTTCGAGGATTTTTATCACTAATTCCTCACTGTTTGACTCATTATTTGAACTCAGTCCTGTTGTTTTTTTTACTGTTTTACAACTCATCCACTTTTAATCAGTTTTGAGACTTAAATAATATTTTAAAATGATATTTTGGGCTGAGAACTACTGTTTTACTAATGCCCGAGGGGCTTGTGATGATTTTCGGACTGAGTGCGGCCGAGGGCCAGATGTGAGGATACATTGAGTGATATGAGGCCGAGGGCCTGAGATACATTTATACGACATGAGGTGGCTTAAGTGATGTGGGGCCGAGAGCCGAGAGTTGATGCCACGAGATGGCTTGATATTGCGCTTGGGACGTAAGGGGTCCCTCCAGAGTCTGTACACCCCCGGTGAGCGCGGGTACCCATTGTGTTCTGAAAGTGAGCCCGAGGGGCTGATATTGTGATCTGAGAGTGAGCCCGAGGGGCTGATATTATTGTGAGAGTGAGCCCGAGGGGCCGATATTGTTCTGAGAGTGAGCCCGAGGGGCTGGTACTGTTCTGAGATATTTCTCGAGGGGCGAACCTTTATGTACTCATCTTTCATATTTACTTGTCATTTTACCGGTTATATTGTGGTATTTGTGCCCGAAGGGCAGATTTTCTGTGCTTATCGACACTAACTGTTTTGCATTCATTTGGTAACTGTTGAAAAGAAAAAAAATCATTTTCAAAAGAGGTTTAAACTGAGCTAAGATGTTTCTAAAGATTTCACAGCTTCATTGCTTTTTCTCAAAAGGTTCTACACTGCTTCTATACAACATGTTGATTTGCTTTACGTAATTTCTTACTGCTCAGTTGTTATTTACCTTTATTATACTCATTGAGTTGGAGTACTCACTTTACTCCCTGCACCTTATGTGCAGATGCAAGTATTTATGCACCCGCTAGAGGATTTTGGCTGATCGGAGGCAGGGTTATCGGAGTTTAGCGAGGTGTCTGCCAGCGTTCGCAGCACCGCTTTTTTTCCTTTTCGTTCACCAATCCTGTTTTGTATATTTCAGACCTTGTAGTTGAATTTATACTCTGATAGATGCTCGTGACTTGTGACACTTCGGTATTGGACTGTGTTTTGGGCTGTTTTCCGCACTTTATAAAAATCTTTTGCTTAGTTTGTAGTTATTTATTCATACTTAAATTGTTTATTAATAATTAGCTATTTTGAGAAGGCGAAATAGGTTAGTTGGCTGGCCTTGTCTTCATGAGAGGCGCCATCACGACCGGATTCAGGTTTGGGTTGTGACAAGAACTTACTAATGCAATGCAAAACCTTTGAATTTACTCTTTTTCATTAATTTACTTGTTGTTAAATGTAAACCTTTCAATTTGTAAGTTTTAATTTTAAAATAAATGTAGCACTTGCAATTTATAAGTGCAAACTTTTTCCCCATCTTTATTGTATTCTTTATATTTTTGCTTTATATTAATATAACTTATAATAGTTATACAAAATACAATAAAAAAATAAAAATTACACTAACCCGGCCTGGACCGACCCCTTGTACCCGTAACCCTTACCGTTCATTTTTACCCGGATGGACTGATAACTAGGGATTCTAGCCTATTTTATGCTCCTTTTTCCTTAGGTTTTGGATAAAAAATGTGCAAAAGTATTCCCGAAAACTAACTTGCTGTGCTTGTTTGTAGTGTTTAGTCAAAATGAAGCAAGAAAGTCATAACCAACTCATAAAGGAGTGAAACCTGCACAAGTTTAAAGCTAAGCTAAAAGCGCTGACAGCGATGAAATAATGTTGGCGCAAAATTTGAACCGTTGAGGCGACCATAATTACGCTCTCAGCAGATTGAGGTTCAGAGAATGCAATTTTGGGCTCAGCAGACACCGCAGCTCGCAGTGAAATTGCATGATAGCGGAATTACCTGACGTGGTTGAGGTTCATATTCCGCTGAGGGAGAAAGTTCGAATCAGAGGATTGGAGATTTGGGCTCAAATGAAAAGCGCGGTGCACGAGCATATTTTGCGGCCGCGGTTGAAGACTACACCGAGACGACTGATTTTTCGCTCCCAACGGAATCAAGTCCATACCAAGCTCAGAAGAGAAAAAATTTGGTCCGCGCTTGCTTTTGCGCGGCCGCAGAAGTCCCAGCGCTGAGGCGCTCAATTTTACTTTGTCAGCGGAACCTCCGCCGGGGCATTTTTGTCTAGTAATTTCAGCTGTGTATAAATAGATCTTTTTTAGATATTTAGGGTATCTTTTGTTTCGTAGAGCACGTGAACAACCACTTTTTGCTTTTTAGAGTAATTTTAGATCTTTAGCAATTAATCTTAGATTTTAATCTTGTAATTACTTTCTATGACTTATATTTCGTCTCTATGTTTGATTTCTTCCTTGATTATGAGTAGCTAAACTCATTAGCTAGGGTTGTGACCCAACCCTAGTACGAGTATATAATGGGTCATATATTTTAGGGCTTAATTGTTTATGGGTTAGTGATATTTAGCTTGTTTCATGCTTTAATTACAGAATTGGTGGTTGCAAATACTGATTCATGCTTTTATGACTTAGACTCTTCTTGAGAAAGAGGGTCTAAGTCTAGGGAATTCAGGCTAACAAGAATTTAGGATGCACTCAGAGATTGATAGCCCCAATTAAAGGGTTAAACCTAGAGATAGTAATACCAGACTTGAGCCAATTTTACTTGTATTGTTTGATTACCCAATTGGGCTTGAGAAAGTCAATTAGAGCAAAGTCACTCAAACTAGTGAGAGGTATAGAGTGAGTAATTATATGTAATGGTTATATTACGACCCCAATATAACAAGCTTGTCCTAGATTTTAGATCTCATTAGAGACTTACCTAGGTGTAAGTCACTTCCCTAGTGCCTTTTATAACTTGAGAAAACCTTTACAAAATATTGTATTTAGATTCTTTTCAGCATTCATTAACACTAAATTAGAATAGTAACAAACCCAAACATGTTTACAAGTGCAATTAAGAACAACACACATAGCTAGATTGGATAGAAACCCGATTCCAAACCAAAATTAACTCTCTGTAGATTCGATTCCGACCTTTCGGGTAAAAGCTGCATCAAGCACTCTTGCCATTCTATAGTGGTAAAGGGTTGGGACCGATCATGGACCCGAACCCGTTAAGCCCGGTAACCCCTAACCCGTAACCGGCCCGGTTCGAAACCCGGACGGTTTGAAATTTTCCCTACCTAGCGCGGCTCGGCCCACCCGTTTAACACCCTTAATTTAGTCATATATAAATATATAAATGCATTGTATTCTGTACAAATTCACTCAAACGCATATATAAATACATTTTTTTGCATGTATTTTATGTATTTAGAAGATCTTTATTTTTTTTAATATAGCTAAATATACATGAATTCATACATACTATACATTTCAGTATGCATAATACATGATATAAACATTGAAACACACTGAATACACACATTAAAATAGAACAAAATATAAAGAATAAATACATCTAAATACAGTGAAATACACTCAATACAAATAGAAATATAGTGAATATAACCAATGCAATTACTGAATACAACAGTAATAACATGTATTAGGAGAAACTAAAATATAGTTAATACAAATACATTTGAATACACTGAATATAAAATAGCGAATTATAATTGGGTTGATAATGAGGCATGTTATAATTGATTTTGTTGAGTTATATTATTTCTGTTACTAGACAGCTGGACATACCTATTTTTATGGTGATTTCCATTACTGTATTCATGAATACATGGCGTGAATACATGTGGATACATGCGCGTACAACTGGACTGCCCTGATTTTAGACGCTTTTTGCTGCTGTATTCATGAATATAACAATGTGAATACATCAAATACACTACCATAACAACTGAATAATAACTATACGAAGTGATTATGTATATGGTAGCTATAAGAAGTTAATAGCCACTAAATAATAGTGATTTCTGAAAATTCCTCTTTTAATAAAGATGTGTGAATGAGAAATGGAAGGAGAAGATTTGGAGGGAAACGAAAAGTTTATTAAACCACTTTGTCCCTCATCGGAAAAATGAAAAAAAAAAATCTTTATGCTTATATAGAGAAGCACATCTTCTAGGTCTTAAAAGAGTTGATAAGAAGTGATGCCTCGCGTCGTCGTCGTTGTATCTTAGCAATAGGAAATATACAGAACTTTTAATTTTTCTGTTACTGTTTGTTGGTGAAATTACAAGTAATTACAGTTGAATAATAAGATGTAGAAAAATAAATAGACATTCTTCAGGCTGAAGCGCGGATATCTCGCTCTCTTTAAGGAGATTCAAGCCCACTGCGGTAGCATCTTCACTGGTCCAACAGTAATACTCTTGACTTGTCCCCTCCAAGATACAACAACCCAACAACGTCGTATGACTCGAACAAACTCTGGACAAGTTGTTGAGTCCAAAACTCCACAAAAATAAACACCTTCCTTCAACAAAAAATAAATATTCTCTTTTGTAGAGAATAAGTCGGAGACTTAGATTTTCTCCTTCTCGTAACTCTCTTTTTCACTAAACCAACTTCACTTTTTCCGTACACACTACCAAATTTTTTTCATCTACAACACAAGGAAGAAAGACTACTATTTATAAGTATAAATTTCTTCCATAAAATAAATAACAAAGTTGTTGGATATTAAAATAGTAGAATATCGGTGTGGTTACAAAATATAAGCTTGTCGAGAGTATAGAAATGCTTTGCACTTACAACTTTGACTGCCATTGAAATGAATACTGAAGCTTAATGCGATCTATCAGTCTATTCATCTATCACCTCATAACAGCAGTCTGTTTTCTGAAACATAATAATCTCTCATCGTGTCTGATTTTTTCAAGTGAAACAACTCGACTTCATATCGATGAGAGGGCTATCCTGTTTCTAATCTGATTTACGTTCTTGAAAATCTATCACCAAAGATTTCTGAGAAACAAGAAATCAAAGATCTCAAGCTCTGCTCATTCCCGTCTAAAATTCAGAGACAAGCAGATACTAATCCAAACACCAAATGTCTTTACAGACAGTGATATTGAACTGAAAGTGCATTCGTTGTGCGAAATCATAGTAATCAGGCTTTAAAAAATCAAACAATCACCAAAGATAATTTTTGTTTTCTTTAAATGTAAATGAAGCCAGAAAAGGCTTGTTCTTGTTCAGCTTTTTTTAAACTTTGGTTTTTAGCACATCACATCTGATGATGTTTGATGCAAAAGTACTACAGACAAAGAGGGGAAGTTTGTTTATTAATCACAATATGACTTCCCTAATAAAAAGGGGATTCTTTTATAGATCCTTCTTTTAATTTATTGCATATACAAATGGAAAGTACATTGCATGATTCAACTAATTTCTCAACTTTGTTCAAGTACAAAGGACTGAGATATGAAGTCATCTTGCCACCATCACGTTATGTTGAATGTTCAAAAAAGGATTTTAGATTGTAAGGTGCAACGATATTTGTAGTTCCGTTCCACAGTAATTCAGCATATTGTTCGTAGGCCAGTTCAGTCGGGTGAACAGAATCGAAAAACAAGTAATCTTTCACGTTCTTACATAACTCGTACTCTTTTACGTGCCTCTTGCCTCCACAACTAAAAATCCCTCGAAATGGACCCGACCCACAACAAGCCGTCTTTGATGTCTTAAAACCTAATCAAAATCACAAAATAGCAAGTATATTAAGATTAAGGAAACATTCTTTTGTACTAATAACCTAACATTTTACTTTGCATTTTCTCTATATAGTTTGTATAATTGCATTTTGTTATGAGAATTATACCAACGTGTCATTCAAACTATTAAGTTTCAAGAATCAAATTCTATTTTGTGAGCAAAGCCATGAAACTTTTGATACAGTGCAAACACCAAATGGAAAAGACGGATAAGAAACAACCTATTTGTTATTCTTATATAAATCAAGAGTGCAGAATATATACAACAACAATAACTCAATAAAATCTCACAAGTGGGGTCCGGAGAGGGTAGTGTATACGAAACCTTACCTCTATCCCGAAGGGGTAGAGAGGCTGTTTCCGAAAGACCCGCGGCGAGTGCAGAATATATAATCGAACACAAATGTACTTGATTTTGATGAGATAGAACATACCATATTTTGTTGGATTACCAATGCTTTCAGCAAATACATTGAAGAAGTTGAATATTGTAAAGTTAAATCCAGGCAATTGCTTTTCCAGTTGTTTGAGCATTTTTGGCAGAGCAAAATTATACATTTTCGCCGAGTTTGTGATATCCTCCTCTATGCAATTGCCATTCTTAACTCCCTTTTGAACATTAAGCGCCCTAATTGCAGGGACACAACCTAAAGGAGCCGCAGTAAACATGACAAATTTTCTCCCTCCTTCCTTGTAAATTCCCTGTTGCATTAATTTAAAGAAAGTAAAAAAAAAAAATTATTCTAGCTGCTCTCTAGCCATGAATATAGGAGTTAATTACCTTCAAAATAGATGTCAGATTTCCCATAATCATCTGTATATATTCTCTCTCAGGATATGGAATAGTCGAATTTGCTAAAAGAGGAGCCAAATAATCATTATTGCGCGTGCTAAATATATATACAGCACTAGAGATGATTTATTTGGACTCTGTTTCCCCGACCTTCTTCTTCAACAATTTTGCCACTTTTTTAAAATGTTTCAACTGTGTTTTAAGATCTATTACCTGTCAAACCTAACCAATATTATATTTCAGAGATACATAGACAAGTCTTAGTAACAATGTTTTAAAAGGCGGGCAAGTAAGGCGAGACGTTTTATCTCTGACGAGGCGAGGCGTAAGCCCTGATACATGGGACATAAGTCCCACAGATCTTTAAATTTTACTAATTTCAAGAATTTTAAGATAGTATAAAATAAAAAATAATTATAAAAATTACATTAAAATTAAAAATTAAAAAAATATTCTATTTAAAATATTTATAAATTATAATTCAACTATGAATAATAAGAAAAGTATGACAATATCATAGTATATAAATTAACTGCAACGTCGTTACAACTCAAACATCAAAAGTAATGTATTCGATACGAAATCTTATATATCTCATAAGGATAACGAATCTTGAGAAAATTTCGATATTATAATTTATTTATTTTTTAATACTCCTTTTATTTAATATGCTTTCTATTTGAAAGAGAATTTCTATAAAAACATAATTCACAATTTAAATATTATTCTCTAACATAATTTATTTTTAAGTTTCAACGAGTTAATAAAGTGACACATAATTCATCATACTATACCATGATAACTAATTATTTGTAAATAGTTACAAGCTAATACTGAGCTATTAAATTATAAGTATTGTATCTCATAAACGTGAAAAATATAATATTCAGAAAAATAATTATAAAAAAATTATGGACCTATAATAAAAACATAACAAAAGTTAATATATAAAAAAATTTTAAATAAAAAATTTATTTAAAATTTACTATCATAACAATCTTAGTGGATAATGTGAAATAATTTTTATTTTAATCATGACATAAAATATTCTCAACTTAATGATTTATGATTAAGAAAAAGGTAATTTTGAATAGTCAACGATTTAAGAAAATTTGAGAATTTACAAGGTTAGTTACACACAATTGCATAAAGTTCTCTTATGAAAGCCCAGGACGCTGGGCATTGGGCATGTCCGAGGCATAAGCCCCGACAGCCGAAGCGTAAGTCTCACGGAACCAAGCCCCACACATAAGCCCATGGGCGTTTTACGAGTGTTCTACCCCAAGGCGAGCCCTGGGAGGCGAGCCCTGGGCCGAGTCCCAATTCTACCTTTTAAATCAGAGCTTAGTAATACTAATATATATATATTAAAGCTATCAAATTCAAACAGGAATTACGTAAAAGTAATTAGTCAAGGGAAATGTTACTTACAAAGCCACGAAGGGTTTCGAACAAAACACCAGAACCGCCTGATGCAAAGTTTACCCCATGAACAAAATGTTGCTTGCCAATTTGGAAATATGATGGAATCAACGGCAAATTAGCATATTCAGCTGAAAATATAACCAAAAATCAAAGTCTTATCATATCTCCATAGCAAACTAATTTTTGCAAGTTAATTGCAGCCAAAGTTTGCAAAGTTTGAGCCAAGGGTCTTTCGAAAAGAGCCTCTGTTGTTGTTGTTTATCACTCCCTAGGAGATCGTCACTTTGCTACCCTGGTGACTCGAACCTACAACCAAAGGGTTGGAAATGGAGGGTGCTTACCACTTGAACAACCCTTTCTTGTTAGTATAATTATTATAAATCCTCTAAATAATACTTTTTCCGTTTCAATTTATGTGAACCTATTTGACTAAGCACGGAGTTTAAGAAAAGAGAGAATACTTTTGAATTTGTGATGTAAAATGAAGCACATACATTTTGTGTGGCTATAAATCATTGCATAAAGGTAAATTGTTTGAAAGAATCCATTCTTTTTGGCACAGACTAAAAAGGAAATAGATTGACGTAAGTTGAGGATAAATAGGATAAGTACATGAACCATTAATGATCCTTAGAGAGCGGGGGGTTTATCAATTAAAGAATTTAAGTGAAACGGAATAGACATAATGATTCATATAGCAATTGACCAAACTAACGACATAAATTTACCGATAAAATCAGGAATGAGACGTCCATCAGAGAATCTTCCAGTAGGGTGCTTGAAGAATGATTCTCCATATGGCCGAAAATTTGCTTGGAAGTCAGTAACGGTATTGATGTAGTTATTATTCCCAGGATCGAACACTGAATCACCAAACACAAAAAGGGCAGCTTGAGGTTTTTCATGGTTACTGATACAGATAATTGGAGTAGTAAAACAAGCAATCAAAACAAAGATGCAGAGTACGCAATAGTGAAACAAGCTTGAGCTCAAAGCCATTAGACTACTTGAACACGTTTCTGAACGAAAAATAACTTGGAGATGAGTTTGGTTTGTAATTGCATTGAATTGGAATATACTAGTTTGGTACCATTTTGTGTGAAATTACTTTCTATAGAAAGAGTGTTTGGCTGGCTGAAGTCAATGTCATAAAACTCATTTTCTTTTTTTAATGAATATTATTGAGTTACGAACAGTTCCTTTTTCATTTAATAAATGTTTGCCTAAGGAGGCATTTCCCAGACCATTGCTTTCATCATTTTTTCATTGTAAAGTAAAGCGTGGCAGCAGTCAGATGCTAATAACAAACAAAAGGAAGATGGACGAGGTGATAGAATATAGTCATCGGTTCAAATCCACCCTATGGGAGACCAAAGGAACAAAAACAATAGAGATAACTCATTCGCTTTCCTTTCTTCAATTTAATGATCTGACTTTGTAATAAATAGGGATCCTTATTTAAAAATATACATTGACTTTATGAACTCTGAATTAGTACAATGCCCTTCACAACTGAAAATCTCTTGATATGGATGGACCCCTCCCACGACAATCCTTTGATGTCTTAAAACATAAACAAAACAAAATCGTTGTTAAAGTTAAGATTACCGTCCAAATCCTAAGGCTTAAACCTCCATTTAGGGATTAAGTGTCCCAAACACTTCCGAAAACCAAAACGAAACCTCCCGATAAATCACAATAGCAAAAATAGATACGGGGAAGTAGTTAATAGGGGATCGGGACTCTAACTCTCAAAACTACCGGCCGGATCGTTATACACAGCTGGATTCCACTATTTTTTAGGTGAATTCTGCTACTGTATTTATAACCACGATACCGCGAATAGAGCGAAATTCAATCTCGATAGCTATAAAAAGTAATTATGTATATGGTAGATATAGGAAGTTAATAACAACTAAACCATGCTTGGGGACATATGCCTTGTGATAGGATGTCTGCCATTGGATGGAATAGCTAAGTAAAACTACATATAGCCTCTATCAAAAGTAATAGGCGGCAAAATATAAATTTGGTTGTATATTAGTGTATAATATACATAAATATACATTACTTTATACATAATCAATATATTTTTTTTGGTATATTTGATTTACGGATATAATTATGTTTGACCGACGAGTCAAATGTATAATTTGTCCGATTAGTTATCGCTCAAGCTCAAGCCCAAGTAGATGGCCTCAGAGACATGACCCAGTTAATACAGTAATTTCTAAAACCTACTAGTATTATTTAACGAGTGAGGTTTACTTTAGTGGTAGCGCACCTCCCCCACCCTCCATAGTAGGGGTGCTTATTGGGCGGATTATTACGCTTAATGGTTCGGTTTATTGGTTATCGGATTATAAATATACTCCCTCCGTTTCAATTCATGTGAACCCGTTTGACCGAGCATAGAGTTTAAGAAAAAAGAGAAGACTTTTGAACTTCTGGTGTAAAATGAAGCACATATATTTTGTGTGACTATAAATCATTGCATAAAGGTAAATTGTTTCCAAATAGAGAAAGAGGTAAAAGGAAATAGGTTCACATAAATTGAAACGAAGGGAGTAGTTATTCGCTAGCCATCCAATAAGACAACGGGCGGATTGGTATCAGATTAACGATTATAGGCGGTTTATCGGCTAAATCAAATAGAAAATTTTTGAACCCTAATTCTTTTGGTTGCTTAGCCTCTTTCTTGAATTCCCAAGCCGTGCCCATGGCCTCTCTCTGAGAATGCCAGGTTTAGTACCAATTCTTTTGTTCTTCATCACAAAAGAATGATACACATAAAGTGCTTTACTAAACAAAGAGAGGAATCACTGTAGGTGCAGGAGGGATTTAGATTAGATAAATTAAGGATTTAGATTTGACTATTTTAGGCCTTAGGGTTAAATTACTTTATATAAATATTACCTAATAGGTTAACGGATTATCCGATAAGGAAATTGAGTAATCCGCCCCCAAACCGTTAAACTGTTAATTATAAAATCTCAATTTGTTCACCAACTGTTACCCCGGTAACCCAATACCAATAAACCAATTGCAATAAGCTATTTTTTTATTCGGTTAATGGTTACGGTTCGGTTTTGAACGGCCCTACTCCATAGGTCGGAGGGTTGGGCATATTGAGTTATTTCCACTTAGCTATATGTTGTTGAAAAGCGGGAATTGAGCCAAAACATAAAATAAATTGAACACAATAAGGGGTGTACATATGTCGGGTTGGTTCGGATTTTACAATTACCAAACCAAACCAATTGTGTCAGATTATTAAATCTAAAGACCAAACCAAACCAATAAAACTCGGGTTTTTCACTCTTGGTTTTTCTCGGATTTTCGGGTTATTCGGGTTTTTTCGAATTTTTTTCCCATAAATTTTTTGTAGAATAAAACATATAAATTATGCTCAAAATATTTCTTTAGTCCTAGTAAGATACAACTATATAAAGTATTTTCCAAGAAAATAATACAAAATATGATAT
>MU772626.1:0-16664 GCA_026770625.1 Nicotiana glauca | reverse complement strand
AACCTTGAAATAATACCTCAAAAAATAAAATTATGAAATCTTGAAATATTTATAAATTACATCACAATAAGTATATCTATATATTAAATATATCTATAATTTCTATATATGTAATGTTAGGTTGGTTTGGTTTCGGTTTGACTTTCTTTAGTTAAACCAAACCAAACCAATTATGGTCGGATTTTTTTTTCCCACACCAAACCAAGTCAAACCAAACCATAGTCGGGTTTTTTTTCTCGGTTTGACTCGGATTATCGGGTTGGTGCGTTTTGTCGGTTTCCTTTGTACACCCCTACTTCAAATGTCAATTTATTTGGTGTATCACTTTCATCGATGCGTTCCATTCTTTGGTTCATAACAGTGGTTTCTCACGAAGCTGGCCCCAATGTGTCCTAATATCAATTGTAACAACCAAAAGCTTGAAGGAAAAAGAAAAGAAATTGCAGAGAAAATAGGCAGAAGAACAGAGATAAAAGGACAAGGGAGAGAAGATTTCTCGTTCAATCATTTATCATACTCTAATCTGATACATAATATCGAGTATAAGCGATGAAAAAATAAACTAAATTACCATACATTCTTCGTCTTACAATTGTCTCCGCCTGTGTAACTAATATAACTATCAAGAACTTGATACAATTGAAACTTGTACTTAAAATTAAAATGAAATAAAAAAACTTAATAACCCTCAACTTGATGCCACGAATCAGACTTGCGGAGATTAACTGTACCTGGAGCTTGAAGATTGAATGTACGTAGCCGTTGGGTCAGAATGACTACGTTCTATCATCAAAAGCAAGCATGGTTCGTAACAACAACATGAGTGCATTATTATAAATAATGTGTCCAAAATTTAAAACAACTTCGTGCACATGCATCTTTATTTAAATTGTTTAATCAACATCGACCTTCCATTTTAATTTCTTCATAGCAAAATTTCAAATTCAAGAAGCTGCTCCATCTCTCTCAAAAATGCAGACATTGTAGTTTCCTCATCCAAACTTATCTGCGCTTCTATTTGATCTCCTGTCTTGTCATCATATAGCAGAAAAGTATTTCTAAATACACCGTCCGCCAAACTTATTTTATTAGGGTTACCCCATCCAAAGTCTAACTCATATAGTGGATAATTAGCGAAACTACTACACCTATACATATCAAAATCCATATCCTTAAACAACTTCCTTATTTCTTGAAATGGTCTTATTGTTGTTGAAACCAAATCTTGACCCCCTTTACACTTTTTGTAGTTAGCAACGAGTTGTTCTTTTTCCTTTCTTAGCTGACTAACCAATCTTGATAAATTCATTTCTTCTTCATTATATGTAGGCACAAAAATGGAAGAACTAAAATTTCCAGGAGTATCATCTGGCAAAGGAATAACAGATCTTAAATTCACAGTTTGGAATAAGATAGATGGCTTGAATGAACTCGAATTCACTTTCATACCACATTTATAAATAAGTGCTGTGAGTATTTCTACCCGAGTTGGATTTTTCACTTGTGATGATTCAGATAGGAGTGATCTTAATGTATGATTTGAAAAGACTAACCTTCTTGTAACACATTTTTGAATAGGTGGCTCATTCACAGGTTCATTTGTGGGTGGGAAAATGGATGATCCAATAAATTGAGGACACGATTTTAAGTTCGAATCACGAGCAATTGCAGCCCAGTCTTGTAAAAATTTGGATACTGTGCACATATCTCCAATTTTGTGTGATACACATGCACTTAAAGCTATTCCTCCACAATCAAATTGGTTAAATTGAACTGTGACCAACTTTCTATTAGATGTAACAACATTCCATGGTATATCCTTAGGATATACTATTTCTTTGACATTTGTATCAGGACTTTTAAGGATTTCAGACATGGGACAATCGAATCGAGCCTTGAAAAAATCAGCACCTACATCATTGCATTCGACATGAACATTATCTCTTAATGTTCCAGCAAAAGGATAATAAGCAGATAAAGTTTTTGAAAGGGAATTCTCAATAACCTTACACATATCACTTGGTTCAATTGAGGGTGTTACTACATTGTCCTTATTTTTGGAATAGAAGAAGACTAAGGGGACATATTGTGTACTATTGAATTGATCAATGAAGGAAAGCTTGTAAATTCTGTCAGAAAAAGGAGTTGGAGAGAATGGTTTGATGATTTTCTTGGATAAAGAAACTAGAGCTGAGGCAGCCATTTCTTACTGAAATTAATTGAGGATTTTCAAGATAAAAAAAACCAAACATATATATTGTTGATATATAGAGCTGCCTGAGTATTTGTCTTAATTTTCAACCAAACCTATTGTCCATAGGAAGGAAGGTGGGAATTAGTTAAAAAGTTTGTCCTTTAAATCATCTTACCAGTTTGTATTTATGTTGTTAGTAATATTTATCTTTTTATACTAAAAGAAATGAAGTGGCAGTTCTTTTTAATAGCAGAATTTTATTGTCAGTGTACCTACACCTTAATTTTGTTTTGTGTGCTGAAATGGACGGTCACAACATAAGAAGGGAGCAAATATTAATAAATATTTAGATGTATGAGCTATGCTTCGTAGCTTTTACTCAAAATTTAATGAACTTGCCTAATTTCTAGCACAACGGGGTGTGTTATAATTTTTCAATTGTTAAATACTCCCTTTGGTCTACAATAAGTGTCTAATTTACTTTTAACACGCACATTAAAAAAATATTAAATCCTATACAAAATTACCTAGTATGACTAAACTACCCTTATTTAATAAGTTAATGTGATGAGAGAGAAATTTTTTTAGAAATATTAGAAAGTCTAATTTATGGAGTTTCACTTTCGCAAGTTATTATTAATATTATTACTAGTCTTAGTGTACGCGCTGTCATGCAAATATTATACTAAAAATTATGTTCAAATTACAAAATATAAGTATAAGCTCTTGAAAATGATAATATTGATCCTAAATAGCTAACTCGAGAATGGTAGAAACTTTATCGCTTAGAAGTACTCAATCACCATTCAATTTAGTCACCTTAAACTGTGTCACTAATATAATTTTATCACTTTGGTTTCACAAATTATCAAATTATTCCTTTTTTGTTTAGCAAAAATATATAGCCCTTGAATATTTAAGAGTTTTGGTACAAATATTTTAACTTTATTTGTTCGAGAAGTCACAAATATGATCAACTATTCTTTTATTGTGGTTCTTCAAAGAATTATTGGATAACTCAAATTTAAAATTGAATCCTTCGATTTTTAAAAATTTCTGAATAAGAGGTGGTCCAATATCTTATAGAAGAAAACTGATAAATGAAAGTATGAAGCATAAAAATAACTAATATTGATTTAGTATTTTACAAAAAAATGTCATTTGTTAGGAGAAATGCAAAATTTTAAATAAAAAAATTAATGATAATTCATTTAGAATGTGTTTTGTCTCTACTATTTCTTCTCTTTTGCTTCAAGTTAGCACTTTTATCAATCTGAGTGTTCATACTATATTAAGAATTTTGTCAACTAAAAAATATTTTAATTTATATGATGAATTTAGGAAAATTGAGTCAGTTTATTTGTCTAATAAGTTACTTCAAAAATTTACTAATTTGTTGATTAAAGGAAAGAATTTATATTTTGTTATTCAAATATTAATATAAACTCGTTCTTAGTTTTAAATATTTGATTATAATAATAAATTTATGTACTAATTGTTATATTCTACAACTTTATCTGTATTATTGACTTCTATCAACTACGTTTTTTTTCTCTTTAAAATATTTTTAAATACTTCCTTGTTTACTTATAGTTATTTTACTTAGTCTTGCTTTTCAACTAAGATGATTAATTATATAAATTAATTGTTTAGAATTCTATGATTAAGAATAATTCAAATAAAGAGAGATTTGGTCTTCAAAATATTAGTTAATGTCACTGCTCTAAAAATTTAATTCGTTACAATTCTATGACAAGTAATAACTCAAACGATGAGACGAGAGATGTAATCTTCAAAGTTTTAGTTAATGTCAAAGTTTTAAATATTACAAAAAAAATCATTAAGCTAATCAAATCATTAGTTCATTTGTTTATTTTCAGCGCGCAGAAGTTCGCACTTCAGGGTTTACAACCTTTCTCCCTTCAGACTTTCTCTCTCCTACACGCCCGTCTCTGTACTATTCGTCTAATTCTAACGGTAATTTCCGCCGGTGAACTTCTCCAGCATCGGCACCGGCACCGGCACCGGCGCGGATAGGTAAGCTAGGTAAGCACGCCCCCTTTCTCTCTCTACATCTCTATCTCTCCCTCCGCCTTCCTCTATTTCTTCCCCCATCTCTTTCTCCCTCCTTCTTAACCCTAGCAGAGACTAGGCCGGTGATCGACGCTTCACCGGTGCCGCTCCGTCTCTCTTCTTCTTTTTTCGGCTTCAACCCCAACTACCTCCTTTGTGCTTCCCCTTCTTCTTTATACTTTTTTCGTCTCTCCTTTTCTTTTTCCGGCGTCGCTCCACTGTTACAAGGTTCGTCATTGTTTTCCAGCGAGTCTAGCCAGCAGCAGATCTTTGTGTCACAGGTGGTGACGGTGACAGTCCCGCACTTGTCTCTTTTTCTCGGTTTCGTTGTGTGTTTTTCAGGTTGCACTTTGTTGATGGTTGTTTTGGGTTGAGTAGGAGGTGTACGAGCAAACGCTGCACAACATGCAGGCTGGTTGGTAGTACCAAGGGCTAGACGTCGGGTCCCACAACACCGGGAATATAGCAAGTCAAAAGTCCAGGTTCTATCCACGGGAATTGGTACTTCCTGTCACCTATTTATTTTAGTTAATTTGTTGCGGTAATAGTTTTGGATATTTGTTACCTTCTAGTTTATACCTTTGCTTGTTTTTAGTTGCATTTTTGTCTAGACCACCGTAGGTATAGTGTTGTGGTTTATAATGGCAGAGTAGGGTTATGTCCTCGGGGTGGGCGGGTGGTGGGGTAGGGGTAGGACACGGGTCAGGTGTGGGACGGGGCCTAGAGGGGGTAAAGGCAACAAGGGAGCCTGTAGGTTGATGACTGAATCGTGAAATATAGGGACGTTGACGGGTAAGTCTTTAGAGCTAGCGAAGATTATCCAAAGAGAAAGATCAATATAGTTTGTGTTCAGGAGACCGGGTAGGTAGGATCGAAGGCGAGAAATGTGGACGAGTTTAAATTGTGGTACTCTGGACGCGCGAAGGGCAAGAACAGAGTGGGTATTTTGGTGGATATGGAGCTTATGGAGTTAGTGGTTGAGGTTAGGCGGGTGAATGACAAATTAATGGAGATTAAGTTAGTAGTTGGAGGGAGCACTCTGAATGTCATTAGCGCGTATGCGCCGCAAGAGGGCATGCACAAGGAGGTTAAGAGGCGCTTCTGGGAGAGTTGGATAAGGTGGGGCGGGGTAGTCCGTTGACGGAGAAGTTATTTATAGGAGGGGATTTAAATAGTCATATTAGGTCGTTGGCTGGGGGTTATGGTAAGGTGCACGGTGGCTTCGGCTTTGGGGATAAGAATGGAGGTGGTACTTCTTTATTGGATTTCTCTAGGGCCTTTTGTGTTGGTGATCACGAACTCTAGTTTTCCGAAGCGGGAGGAGAATTTGGTTACCTTCTGGAGTATGGTGGCTACGACCCAAATTGATTATATTCTCCTTAGGAGTTGTGATAGGGGGTTGTGCAAGGATTGTAAGGTGATCCCAAGTGAGACCCTCGCGACTAAGCATAGGCTCCTGGTGATAGACGTCGGTATCGTGATAAAGAGGAAGAAAAGGTTTGTACAAGGTCAATCGAGGATTAGGTGGGGTGCTTTGGCAAAGGATACAGTGCATGAGTTGGAGGGGCGGATGTTGACTATGGGTGCATGGAAAAGTGGTAGGGATGCCAATGCTATGTGGACGACAACGACGAACTGTATTAGAGAGGCAGCGAGATAGGTGTTAGGGGTCTCGAATGGCTACTATGGCGGGCACCGAGGCGACTAGTAGTGGATTGATGTGGTCCAAGGTAAAGTGAAAGGAAATAAAATGGTGTACCTTGCGTTAGTGGAGAGTACCGATGAGAAGCATATGAGCTAACAGAGTGAGGTATAAGGAAGCCAGGAAGGAGGAAAAATTAGCAGTCATAGAGGCTAAGACTGCTGTGCTTGATCGGTTTTATAAGTAACTGGGGGATAAAAGTGGGGACAATAAGTTATTTCAGCTGGCTAAAGCAATAGAGAGAAAGGCTCGTAACCTGGATCAAGTGAGGTGAATCAAAGACGAGGAAGGTAGGGTATTGACGGAAGACTCCCAAAGTAAGCATAGATGGCAGACGTACTTCTATAAACTTCTAAATGAAGAGGGGAGTGATATCATCGTGCTAGGGGAGTTGGGACACTCGGAGAGTTACCGAGATTTGGGTACTGTAGGCATATCAAGGTTGAGGAGGTAGTGGGGGCTGTGCGTAAGATGAGTCGGGGCAAAGCAATAGGACCAGACGAGATTCCAGTAGAATTTTGGAGGTGTATGGGTAGAGCGGGCTTAGAATGGCTGACTGGGCTGTTTGATGTTATTTTCAAGACAAAGAGGATGCCAGATGAGTAGAGATGTAATTTGATGATTCTACTGTTTAAGAACAAAGGCGAAATCCAAGATTGTAACAATTATAGGGGCATCAAGTTGTTAAGACATACCATGAAGTTTGGGAGAGTGTGGTGGAAGGGAGGGTGAGAAGGGCGATATCTATTTCTGAATTCGGGTTCATGTCGGGACGTTCAATTACGGAAGCTTTCTACCTTATAAGGAGGTTGGTGGAGCAACACAAGGATAGGAAGGGGGATTTGCACATAGTGTTTATTGACCTAGAAAATGCGTATGACAGGGTCCCTAGGGACCTTCTTTGGAGATGCATGGAAGTGAAAAACGTACCGATAGCATACATTGAATCGATAAAGGATATGTATGATGGAACTAAGACTCGGGTTAGAAATGGGAGGTGACTCCGAGCTTTTTTGGTGATTATGGGCTTACACCAAGGATCTACGCTTAGCCCATTCTTATTTGCTCTGACTATGGATGCCTTGACACATCATATTCAAGGGGAGGTGTGTCACGACCCAGATTTTCCACCCTCAGGGGTCGTGATGGCGCCTACTAATAGGAGCTAGGCAAGCCAAACTTAACTACTTTTCATTTGAACACTTGCTCTTTTTTTATAATAAACAACATTAAAATAAAAGCAACAAAATTAAGGTCATAAGCGGAAGTCTAAAATTTAGATAGCTGAATAAAACACGGAATCCCAACATGTATCTCTACCCAAGAACTGGAGTCACATACTCACGAACATCTAAGAAGTACTAAATACAAAGTCTGAAAGAAATATAAATCTGTTTATCTCGAATACAATGAGATGACATTCTAATGTAAGGATAGAGGAGACGCCGGGCTTGCGGACGCCTGCAAGGCTACCTCAGTGTCTCGATGGACTGAAGGCCTGCTCCCGTGCTAATATTGTTGTTGTTTCTCGAAACCTGGACCTGTGCAAATAGCACAGAGTGTAGCATCAGCACAACCGACCCCATGTGCTAGTAAGTGTCTAGCCTAATCCTGGCGAAGTAGTGACGAGGCTAGACTGGACTACCATATAAACTTGTTCAATTATATATACGTATACAACAGAATCGAAAATACAAGATAAGTAAGCAATATGGGAGAAGGGAGCATGCTCTGGGGAGATGACGATATTAACAGTAAATCCAGAATGTCAATCTAAGGACATCTCAGAATTTACAGCGAACAAGAAACTAATACCCAAAATAAACACTTTGTATCAATAATTGTTGCAGTGCACAACCCGATCCCAAATATATTTTATCATTGTTGCGGCGTGCAACCCGATCCATAAATATCATTTATCATTGTTGCAGTGTGCAACCCGATCCATATCATTTATCATTGTTGCGGCGTGCAACCCGATCCATGTCATTTATCATATTTATCACTCTACCTCACCCAAACAACAATCACAATTAAGGGCCAAGGAAGTACACAAGTATTGAAGGAAATCCCGGCAAGGGAATACAGTTAAACAATTAAATCCCAGCAAGGGGACAATATCAATAAACACAATATCCCAGCAAGGGAGAAAAACCTACAAAATCAACAAAATGCCCCGTCAAGAGAATAACCAATAACTCTTCCTCTTTCTCTCATTTCTTACTTTATAATTCACTTTATCGTTCGAGCCAATGCTCCTCGAAATCAAATGATCATATTGTCTTTCACATTTCCTTTACAGCATATAGTAATCCTCAAATAAGCACGGAGATTACAACCAAGTCATGATAACCGCATTATAAGCACGGAGATTACAACCAAGTCATGCTAGACACCAATGTATAGAAACTCGTCACCTTGCCTATACATCGTACTCGATCAATTAGCAAGTAGCAAACATGACTCAACTATTATTCCCTCAAGCTAGGGTTAAACCAAACACTTACCTCAATTTCCACGGCCAAATCAATCCGCAACAACCGCTTTCCCTTTCGGATTCGGCTCCAACTCAGTGAAATCTATACAATCATGACTTTATAATATCAATATAGGCTAAACAAATCAAACCCATTGCCTAAATATAGATTTTCAAGCTTTCTTCCAAAAAATTCCAAAATCGCCCCCGGGCCCGCTTGGTCAAAACACGAGGTTCGGACCAAAATCAAATCATCCATTCACCCACAAGCCTGAATTTGTTTTCAAACCCGACCCTAAAACGAGGCCTAAATCAAGAAAAAGTAAAAAGCCCTAACTCTACCCAATTTCCCCAATTTCTACGCTAAATTACATGATTTAAGCTTAGGAATTCAATAAATGATGATGGAAAATGACGAAGACGGGTTAAACAATACTTACCCAAGAAACTTTGGTGTAGAAATGCTCTAATAGTCGCCTAGAAGCTTTGGAGAAGAAGGGGATTCGAGTGTTTAATGAGAAATTCCCATAGCTACTGTTTTTGAAATTAAAATTTAACTGGGCAAAAATTTACCCTTCGCGTTCGCGAGAAGGAGGTCGCGTTCGCGAAGGATGGGCAGGTCAAAGCATCACGAATGCAGAAGGTCAAACATGAACGCATAGAAGGAAGAGGATGGGATCCAGGGAGTTAGCCTACGCGAACGCGATGAGGAAAGGCTGGGACCCTATGTAACGCGATCCAGCCATCGTGAACGCGAAGAAGGAAAGAGGGTTGGGCCTTCAGAGTTCAATAACTCTATGTGAACGTGAAGCAATGAAAACAAATGCGATGAAGGATGAAGCTGAAGCTTCACGAAAGCATGAGATACTTCGTGAACGCGAAGAAGAAGCTGAGTTCTGCAATAGCTGAAGAAAACCTTCACATTTCCTAAGTTCAAAACCACCCCGGAACACCTCCGAAACACTCCCGAGCCCTCGGGGCTCCTAACCAAACACACACACTAACTCAACAACATCTTACAGACTTAACCGTGTGATCAAATCGCCAAAATAACATCAAGAATGAGGAATCAAACCTCAAAATCACTATTTTTTTTCAAACTTCATAAACTTTCAAATTTAGAGTTTTAAGTCCGAAACACGTCAAACTACGTCCAATTTTAACCAAACTTCACAGGAATATCTTAAAACACATGTAAGACCTGTACGGGCGCCAGAACCAAAATACGGACCCGATACCAACACGTTCTATCCAAGTTTCTTTTCCATTTTCCTTAACAATTTTAGAAAAATGTTTTCTTTTAAAAATTCATTTCTCGGGCTCGCGACCTCAGATTTCGATTCCGAGCATACGCCCGAGTCTCATATTTTTCGACGGACCCTCCGGTACCGTCAAATCACGGGTCTGTGTCAGTTTACCCAAAATATTGACCAAAGTCAAACTTATTCATTTTAATACCAAATTTTATCATTTTTTACAAAAATTTCACATTTGAGCTTTTCGACTACGTGCTCAGTCTACGCACACAAATCGAGGCAACTAAAATGAGGTTTTCAAGGCATCGGAAGCACAGAACGAATAAGAAAACAGTTTGGGTCATCACATTCTCCACCTCTAAAACAACCGTTCGTCCTAAAAGAAAGAAGTACCTGAGTCGGGGAAAAGGTGGGGATAACGGCTCCGCATATCAGACTCGGACTCCCAGGTCGGTGCCTCAAGAGCCTGACTTCTCCACTGAACACGAACAAAAGGAAAACTCATGGATCTCAACTGACGAACCTGCCGGTCCAGAATAGCTACTGGCTCTTCCTCATAAAACAAGTCCTTGTCCAACTGGACAGTGCTAAAATCTAACACGTGGGCTGGATTTCCGCGATACCTCCGAAGCATGGATACATGAAAAACTGGATGCACGACTGATAAGCTGGGCGGAAATACAAGTCTATAAGCAACATCTCCCACTCGATCAAGAATCTCAAATGAACCTAGGGCTAAGCTTGCCCTTCTTCCTAAATCTCATCACGCCCTTCATAGGCGACACTCGGAGTAATACTCGCTTACCAACCATGAAAGCTACATCTTGAACCTTACGATCTGCATAGCTCTTTTGCCTGGATTGAGTTGAACGAAGCCTATCATAAATGATTTTGACCTTGTCCAAGGCCTCCTGAACCAAATCCGTACTTATTAACCAAGCCTCTACCGGCTCGAACCATCCAATTGGAGACCGACACCGCCTACCATATAAGGCCTCATAAGGAGCGATCTGGATGCTCGACTGGTAGATGTTGTTGTAGGAAAACTCTACTAAAGGCAAGAACTGATCTCACGAACCTCCAAAGTCAATAACACAAGCCCGGAGCATATCCTCTAAAATCTAAATAGTCCACTCGGACTGACCGTTCGCCTGGGGATGAAATTCTGTGCTCAACTCAACCCGTATGCCTAACTCTCGCTGAACTGCTCCCCAGAAGCGCGAGGTAAACTGCGTACCCTGGTCCGAAATGATAGATACTGGCACACCATGAAGGCAAACAATCTCCCGGATAAAAATCTCAGCTAATCTCTCTGATGAATAGGAGACTGTCACAGGAATGAAATGCGCTGACATGGTCAGCTTATCCACAATCACCCAAACTGTATCGAACTTCTTCCGAGTCAACGGAAGTCCAGTAACGAAGTCCATAGAGATCCTTTCCTACTTCCACTCGGGAAGCTCAATCCTCTGAAACACACCACCAAGCCTCTAATGCTCGTACTTAACTTGCTGACAATTCAAACACTAAGCCACATATGCAATAATATCCTTCTTCATCCTACGCCACCAATAATGCTGCCGTAAATCTTGATACATCTTTGCGGCGCCTGGATGATTACAGTACCGGGAACTTTGGGCCTCCTCTAAAATCAACTCTCGAAGTCCATCCACATTGGGTACGCAAACTCACCCCTGAAATCTCAAAACTCCATCCGCATCTAAGGTAACCTTCTGGGCACCTCCACACTGCACCATGTCCCTAAGGACACATAAATGGGGATCATCAAACTGCCAATTACGGATATGCTCCAATAACGAAGAACGAGCGACCGTGCAAGCCAACACACGATTGGGCTCAAAAATATCTAGTCTCACGAACTGATTGGCTAACGCCTGAACATCCAAAGCAAGCGGCCTCTAACTGATTGGAATATATGCAAGACTGCCCATACTGGCTGACTTCCTACTCAAAGCATCGGCCATCACATTGGCCTTCCCTGGATGGTATAAAATGGTGACATCATAATCGTTCAACAACTCCAACCACCTCCTCTGTCTCAAATTCAACTCCTTCTGCTTGAACAAGTACTGAAGACTCTTGTGGTCAGTGAACACCTCACATGCCACGCCATACAAACAGTGCCTCCAAATCTTCAAAGCGTGAACATTAGCTGCTAACTCTAAATCATGTACTGGATACTTCTTCTCATAAATCTTCAACTATCTCGAAGCATAGTTAATAACCTTGCCATCCTACACCAACACTGCACCAAGCCCAATACGGTAAGCATCACAATAGATAGTATAATTCCCTAATCCTGTGGGCAAAGCCAGCATCGGTGTCGTAGTCAGAGCTGTCTTGAGCTTCTGAAAGCTCGACTCACACTCGTTCGACCATCTGAACTGGGCACCCTTCTAGGTCAACCTGGTCATCGGGTCTGCAATAGATAAAAACCCCTCTACAAACCGACAGTGGTAGCCTACCAATCCCAAGAAACTCCGAATCTCTGTAGCTGATGCTGGTGTAGGCCAGTTCTTGACTGCCTCAATCTTCTTTGGGTCCACCTGAATACCTTCTGCTGATACAATGTGACCCATAAATGCTACTAAACTCAGCTAGAACTCACACTTGGAGAACTTGGAATATAACTGACTATCCCTCAGAGTCTGAAGAACCACTCTAAAGTGCTGCTCGTGCTTCTTCTGACTGCGGGAGTATACCAAAATATCATCAATAAAGACTATCACGAACATGTCCAAATATGGCCTGAACACTCGGTTCATCAACGCCATGAATGTTGTCAGGGAATTGGTCAACCCAAATGATATGACCAAGAACTCATAATGCCTATACCGAGTGCGAAAAGCTATCTTAGGGACATTGGATGCCCTAATCCTCAATTGATGGTAGCCAGATCGCAATTCATTCTTCGAGAATACCCTGGCACCCTGAAGCTGGTCGAACAAATTATCAATCCTCGGCAGTGGATACTTGTTCTTAATCGTTACCTTGTTCAATTGCCGGTAATCTATGCACATCCTCATCGATCCATCCTTCTTCTTGACAAATAACACTGGCGCGCCCCAAGGTGAAACACTGGGTCTAATGAAACCCTTCTCTAGCAAATCCTGCAACTTGTCCTTTAACTCCTTCAACTCTGGCGGGGCTATACGATATGGCGGGATAGAAATGGGCTGGGTGCTCGGAGCCAAATCAATACAGAAATCAATGTTTCTATCAAGTGGCATGCCCAGCAGGTCTAAAGGAAAAATGTCTAGAAACTCCCGGACAATAGGCACAGAATCTATAGGAGGAATCTCAGCACTAGAATCACGAACATAGGCCAAATAGGCCAGACACCCCTTCTCGACCATACGTCGAGCCTTCACGTACGAAATGACGCTGCTGGTAGAGTAACATAGAGTACCTCTCCACTATAAATGAGGTATACCTGGCAACGCTAAGGTCATAGTCTTGGCATGGCAGTCCAAGATAGCATGATATGGCGATAGCCAATCTATACCCAATATGATATTGAAGTCAACCATATCTAAGAGCAACAACTCTACACGGGTCTCCAGACCCCCAATCACTATAGCACACGAATGATGGACTCGGTCGACCACGATAGAGTCACCCACCAGTGTAGACACATATACAGGAATACCCAAAGCATCACTAGGCATGACCAAGCATGGTGCGAAATAAGATGAAACATATAAATACATAGACCCTGGATCAAATAGTATCGAAGCATCTAGATCACAAACCAGAACTGTACTTGTGATGACTGCATCTGAAGCCTCAGCCTAGGGCCTGGCCTAAAGAGCATAACAACGGGGCTGGGCCCCACCACCCTAAACTGTATCCCTAGGTCGATTTGCTGCTAACTAACATCCACCCCTGGCGGTCTGAGCTCCACCTCTATGACCTCTACCTCCACCTCTGGCTGGCTGTGGGGCATCTGGTGCCTGAATCATAGGACGGGGACCCTGCTGCTGCGACTGAGTACCCCTCAATCTCGGGCAACCCCTACTAATGCGACCATACTCACTACACTCATAACATCCCTCCAAACGCTATGGTTGAGGAAGCTGTAGATGGCCCTGGCAGCCTGAATAACCTCTACGAAAACTCTGAAGTGGCGTTGCGCTGATAGGAGTAGGATGTACTGAATGACTGCTGATCAGAATAGTGTACCTGAGAACCACGGCCACCTGATGTACCGTGAGAAACCTGAAAGGCCGACTAAAAGGGCCTAGGAGGATGGCCTCTACCATATGAATCTCTACCTCCAGATGAGGTACCACTGAATCTGCCGGAATGACGGGCTCTCTTGTCTCCCCTGTGACCACCTCCCTGTGACAGGACCATCTCAACTCTGCGGGCCACATTAGCCGCCTCCTGAAAGCTGATCTCACTACCAGTCTCCCTATCCATCTGGAGATGAATCGGCTGAATTAAACCATCAATAAATCTCCTAACCCTCTCTCTCTCAGTGGGAAGTATGACAAGAGCATGGTGAGCTAGATCAATGGACCTGGTCTCATACTGAGTGACTGTCATAGAACCCTGCTGGACGTGCTCAAAATGCCTCTGATAAGAATCCCTCTGAGTAATGGGGAGAAACTTCTCCAGGAACAACTGTGAAAACTTATCCCAAGTCAAAGACGGCGACCCTGCCGATCTAGCTAATTAGAAATCCCTCCACCAAGTCTTTGTGGATCCAGATAGGCGAAATGCAGCAAAATCAACTCTATTAGACTCAACAATGCCCATGTTCCGAAGAACCTTATGGCAGCTATATAAGAAATCCAGGGGGTCCTCAGAAGAAGCACCACTGAATGTAGTAGTGAAGAGCTTGGTAAACCTGTCTAGCCTCTACAAAGCATCTGCGGACATAGCTGCACCATCGCCGGTCTAAGAAACTGCCCCCGACTGAACTGCCATAGCTGGCTAAACCAATGGAACCTGACCCTGGGGAGCCACCTGTTACGGAGTACGTGTAGCAAGATTTTGGGCTCCTTCTCCAGCCTGAGAAGTGGCTGGTGCTACAGGAAGTAATCTTGCTTCGGTGACATTTTCCATGAGGCCCACCAACCGGACCAAAGCGTACTGAAGAACTGGAGTAGAAATAAACCCCTCTAGGACCTGAGCTGGGCCTATCAAAACTGCTGCGACTGGGGCCGGAACCTCCTCGTCAATGTCAACCTGAGGCTCCGCCACTGGTGCTGCTGCTCGGGGCTGAGCTCTGCCCCTACCTCGGCCTCTAACACGACCTCGTCCTCCGCCCCTAGTGGGAACTGCCTGGGGCTCGGACTGCTGATCAGAAGATGAGGAAGCATATATTCTTGCCATCTACGAAATAACATAGTAGAAATTCAATTTGCATTGAGAAATAGAACCGCATGACAAGNACTAGAGTCGCATACTCACGAACATCTAAGAACTACTAAATACAAAGTCTGAAAGAAACATAAATCTATTTATCTCGAATATAATGCGATGACAGTCTAATGCAAGGATAGAGGAGATGCCGGGTCTGCGAACGCCTGCAAGGCTACCTTAGTGTCTCGATGGACTGAAGGCCAGGTCCCGTGCTAATGCTACTGCTGCTGCTCGAAACCTGGACCTGTGCAAATAGCACAGAGTGTAGCATCAGCACAACCGACCCCATATGCTGGTAAGTGTCTAGCCTAACCCCAGCGAAGTAGTGACGAGGCTAGACTGGACTACCATATAAACCTGTTCAATTATATATACGTATAAAGTGGAATAAAAAATACAAGACAAGTAAGCAATATGGGAGGGGGAACATGCTGTGGGGAGATGACATTATTAACAGTAAATCCAGAATGACAATCTAAGGACAACTCAGAATTTACAGCGGACAAGAAACTAATACCCAAAATAAACACTTTGTATCAATAATTGTTGCGGCGCGCAACCCGATCCCAAATATATTTTATCACTATTGCGGAGTGCAACCCGATCCTTATCATTATCATTGTTTCAGCGTGCAACCCTATCCATATCATTTATCATTTTTGTGGCATGCAACCCGATCCATATCATTTATCATATTTATCACTCTACCTCACCCAAACAGTCACAATTAAGGGACAAGGAAGTAAACAAGTATTGAAGGAAATACTGGCAAGGGAATACTTTTAAACAATTAAATCCCAGCAAGGGGACAATATCAATAAACTCAATATCCCGGCAAGGGAGAAAAACCAACAAAATCAACAAAACGCCCCGGCAAGGAAATAACCAATAACTCTTCCCCTTTCTTTCATTTCTTACTTTATAATTCACTTTATCGTTCGAGCCAATGCTCCTCGAAATCAAATGATCATATTGTCTTTCACATGTCCTTTACAGCATATAGAAATCCTCAAATAAGCACGGAGATTACAACCAAGTCATGATAACCGCATTATAAGGACTCATGGTCATGCTAGACACCAATGTATTGAAACTTGTCACCTTGCCTATACATCGTACTCGATCAATTGGCATGTAGCAAACATGACTCAACTCCTATTCCCTCAAGTTAGAGTTAAACCAAACACTTACCTCAACTTCCACAGCCAAATCAATCTGCAAAAACCGCTTTCCCTTTCGAATTCGGCTCCAACTCAGTCAAATCAATACAATCATGACTTTATAATATCAATATAGGATAAACAAATCAAACTCACTGCCTAAATATAGATTTCCAAGCTTTCTTCCCAAAAATTTCAAAATTGCCCCCGGGCTCGCTTGGTCAAAAGACAAGGTTCGGGCCAAAATCAAATCCTCCATTCACCCATGAGCGCGAATATATAATTTGTTTTGAAACCCGACCCAAAAACAAGGTCTAAATCAAGAAAAAGTAAAAAGCCCTAACTCTACCCAATTTCTCCAATTTCTACCCTAAATTACATGATTTAAGCTTAGGAATTCAATAAACGATGA
>MU772624.1:29369-45992 GCA_026770625.1 Nicotiana glauca | reverse complement strand
TTGTCCACTTTGTCATTAATGCTTAAAATCTTATGGCTCTGTGAATACTTATGTTGTTTGAGAGTTGAAATGAGACCATCCTTCATGTGCCATGTGTGAAGTGAGATGTTCTGTAGTCCATGTCATTGTGATTTAGTCTAGAACTTTCCCAACAGTGAGTTGAAGCGAAATTTTAGGTGATGCTCGTTGAAAAATGAATTTAAGCTCTTTTTGTTTTTAATCTTTTTGAGCTTAGTTCTTATAAAAAAAAAAAAATTGATCCCTAGTGTTTCCTTTTGAGCCTATATGTCACGCCCCAAAATCGAGGGGTGCGACCGACGCTCAACTGAGTAAACCCGACTGAGCAAGCCTGCTAGATTTCATTCAACCTAATTTCATCTTTGAATAAAGAGGATATGTACTTTAAATCACATTTTGATAATATTTCAGTAACAACTCCCATTTCATTTCTATTAGCAGCTTTAACCATTTTTTCCAAATAGTACGAGTTTGCAGATATAATGAAACGTATGTTTGGTAAATACCAACATTTCGAATTTAGTTTCCAATATAAAACACCACCCACAACCTGATTGATGCTGGTTGTTGTGGAACCACCAGTACCGTGACGACCCAAAGGGTCATCACTTGTTTTCTCATCCGTTCCGTGCTTCCGAGGCCTTGAAAACCTCATTTTTACTTGCCTCGATTTGCGAGCGCAGTTTGGGCACGTAGCCGGAAAACTTTTATGTTGAAATATATGAATTCTGTGAATAAATTTGAAGAATTTTTATATTAATATGATTAAAATTGACTTCGGTCAACATTTTTGGTAAACGGACCTGGACCCATGATTTGACGGTCCCGAAAGGTCCGTAGAAAAGTTACGGGACTCGGGCATGTTCCCGGAGTCGAAATTCGGGGTCTAGAACCCGAGTAAAAGAATTTTTCTGTTAAATTATTTTTCTGAAATTGTTAAGGAAAATGGAAATGAAAATTGATTAAAAGACAATGGTATCGGGCTCTTATTTTGGTTCTGACGCCCGGTACAAGTCTTATATATTGTTTAAGTGCTTTCTGTGAAGTTTTGTCGAAATCGGACGTCGTTTGACATGTTTCGGACTATAAGTTCCAAGTTTGAAAGTTTATGACGTTTAGAAGAAAAATCATGAGTTTTGAGACTTGATTCAATGATTTCGATGTTATTTTGGCGGTTTGATCGCTCGAGTAAGTTCGTAGGGTCTTATTGAGTTAGTTTGTGTGTTTGGTTAGGAGCCCCGAGGGCTCAGGAGTGAATTGGAGGTGGTTTGGGGTGTTTTTACACTTAGGAAAGGATCAGATTTTTGCTGCATTTTTACACAGACAATTTGTTCTTCGCGAACGCGGCCACAGGCTCGCGTTCGCAATGCTTTGATGTTCCCTTCCTCCGCGTTCGCGTCATCCCTATCGCAATCATGTAAGCCAACTTCAAGGCCCCCAGAGGTTCGTTCTTCGTGTTCGCATCCTTCATCTTGCGAACGCGTAAGTTAACCAGTCTACTCAACACGTTCGCATAGTTACAAACCCCCCTTCACCGCGTTCTCGATTTACCTATCGCGTTCACGTATAACAGTCCCTGGACCCCCAATATTTTCTTCTACGGGTTCACATTCCCTTTCACGCATTCGCGATGTATTGCCCAGTTTACCCTTCGCGAACGCGGCCCCTTTCCCGCGAACGCGAAGGGAAATTTTGCCCATCGAATTTTTAAGTCAAAAACATAACTAGTGATGGGAAAAAACATAACCCTTCACGAGCTCTTCCTTCTCCAAAGTCCTAGGGCAAATTTTAGAGCACTTCTTCATCAAAATTTCTTGGGTAAGCATTGTTTAACTTATTTTCTTCAATTTCCTTCATTAATTATTGAAATCCTAGCCCTAAATCATGAAATCAAAGTAGAAATTATGGGTTTTGGGTAGAGTTAGGATTTTGAGAATTTTGGGTGATTCAACCTAAATTTGGGGTCGAATCTTAAAACAAATTATATATTTGGACTCGTGGGGTTATGGGTGATTGGGTTTTGGTCAGAGCCTCGAGTTTGGACCACGTGGGCCCGGTTTTTAATTTTGGTATTTTTGGAATAATGCTAGAAAATTTATATCTAGGCTATGGGATGTTGCAATTGAGTCTTTATTGATATTATTGAATTAATTATGCTTAAATATCACTGTTTCGGAGACGGATTGTAGAGAAAAGTTGGTATTTGAGGGTTGATTGCTATTCTTTTGACTGAGGTAAGTGTTTGGTTTAACCCTAGCTTGAGGGAATAGGAGTTGAGTCTTGTTGCTAAATGCTATGTGATCGAGTACGATGTATAGGCATGGTGACAAGTATCTATACATCGGTGTCTAGCATGACCATGAGTCCTTATAACATGATTACCATGACTTGGTTGTGAACTCCGTGTTTATCGGAGAATTTCTATATGTTGTGAATAACATGTGAACGGTAAAATGATTATTTGATTCCTGAGAGCATTGGCTCGAATTGTGATACAAATATTGAAAGCATATGAAATCACTAGATTCTTTGGAGTGGCTCAAAATGGTAGAGTGAATTATAAGATAAGAAAAGTAAGAAAAGAAAGCATTGTTGATTATTCCCTTACCGGGACGTTTGGTTGAACTTGTTGGATTCTTTCCCTTGCCGGGATTTTTGTCAAATATTTGCTTATAATTATGTCCCTTAATTGTGACTGTTGTTTGGGAACCAGACTATTAAATGATATTGAGGAGCGGGTTGCGCGCTACAACAATGACATTGAGGAGCGGGTTGCGCGCCGCAACAGTGGTATTTGTGGATCGGGTTGCGCGCCGCAACATTGGTAATTATGGAGCTGGTTGCACGCTGCAACAGTTATTGATACCATGTGTTTGTATTGAGTATTGATTCCTTGTTCATTGTGAATCTAAGCTGCTTTAATTTTGTTACATGGGATTGCGGTTAATATTGTATCTCCCCTTAACATGTTTCCCTTCCCATGTTGTTAATTGACTTTTATTCGATATGCCGCTGTATACTTATAACTGCACAGGTTTATGTGGTGTCCAGTCTAGCCTCGTCACTACTTCGTCGTGGTTAGGCTAGACACTTACCAGCACATGGGGTCGGTTGTGCTGATACTACACTTTTGTGAATTTTCGCACAGGTTCAAGTTTTGAGGAGCAGCAGCAGAAGTAGTACGGGAGCAGGTTTTCATTTTCACGAGACTAAGGTAGTGTCACGACCCAAACCCTGCTCCGGTCGTGATGGCGCCTCTCGTGAAGACAAGGCCAGCCAATCCATTTACACAGCCTTTTTCAACAATATATAAACATGAATTAAACAGTTTCAAGATAATTAGATAACATGATTTCGCGGAATATAACTCAATTCAGCCGAAACCAGGGTGTCACAAGTCAAGAGCATCTAAAGAATCTAAACACTATTACAAGACCAGTAATATACATAATGGAATTTAAAATAAACGGAAGAAATCTGGTGCCGCAAACGCTGGCGGTCACCTTTCTCAGCTATGATAACAAATTCTCCAATCAGCATCAGAACCCACTACTTGGTGAATAAATACCTGTATCTGCACACGAGGTGCAGGGAGTAAAGTGAGTACTCCAACTCAGGGAGTAATAAAAGTAAATAACAACTGAGCAGTAAGAAATCACGTAAAACAAATCGTCATACTGTATAGAAGCAGAGAAAAGCCTTTAAATGGGAAAAAAACCAGTGAAGACTTGTGAAAAACTTTAGAAATATCTTGGCTCTGTTTTAAACCTCTTTTGAAAATGTTCTTTTCAACGGTCACCAAACAATGCTTTCAAAACAATTTGCGATGCTATGCACAGAAATCCGCCCCTCAGGCAATACCCTTGTCCATGGTCAGCCAGTCGGGCCCCAACACTCAATGATCAGATAATACTAGCACAACAGATAAATATATCAAAAAAACATCACAAACAACAATTAATGAACAAATGCATGAATGCAATGCAATGCATATGATGGTACATTCCAGTACCCACTGCGGCGCGCAGCCCGAGCCAGCCATAATCATTTATCATCGACGACGCTCACTGGGGGTGTGTACAGACTGCGGAGGGGCTCCTACAGCCCAAACGCAATATCAAGCCATCTCGTGGCAATAATCAAATCCTGGTCAGCCATTGTTACCTAACCCTTTTATATCATACAATGCCATTGTTACCACTGTTTCAAATCACTACTGCGGCATGCAGCCCGAGCCACCCATAATGTTTCATGTCACATCACACAGTGCCATTTTTACCACTATTTTAAATCACTACTGCGGCGCGCAGCCCGAGCCACCCACAATCAGTCCAGAAAAACATCATAAGCCCCTTGGGCATTTATAAAACAGTAGTTCACATACCGAAATAACATTTAAAATATCATTTGAGTTTTCAAAACTTAGAAATATGGCTGAGTTTGCAAAAAAGTATTAAAAACCTTGGACTGAAACCAAACGATATGCAAAATATGCTAAAAACAGTAATATCAATCCCCAAAGGGGTCCACAAGTCAGCACAAGGCCCCAAACAATGGCAACAAGCCCAATTCATAGTAATAAAGTATGCCTCTCAATCGCCAATATAGTAGAAATAACACTCGGGATGGACCAAGTCACAATCCCTAATAGTAAACGACCCCGCACTCATCATAGAATGCGTGTCACGCCTCAATATAGAGTTGCGATGTGAAATTCGGTATTTTAAACCCTCAGGATATCATTTACAAGCATTACTCACCTCAAGACGACCAAAAGTCTAGCTCGTTATGCCCTTGCCTCTCGAATTGGCCTCCTCGTGCGACGAATCTGACCAAAATCACAACGAATAATTCACATTATGCTAAAGGGACAATACCCAATCGAAAGCAATCGAAAAATACCAAAATTTACGAATTTGACAAAACCCGAGCCCCGGGCCCACGGCTCAAAACTCAGAAAATTTTATACCAAAATATTTTTCGTCCTCTCACGAGTCCGTACATATAAATAACACAAAAATCAGAGCTCGTTTGACCCTTCAAATCGACCCTAGAAAATCTTAAAATCACAAGCCCTAAAACCCCACTATTCTACTGATTTTCATGTTCCAATTCACATATAATCTTGCATTTAACTTGGAAGTAAGTAGAAACAACTCACCTTTGATGCTTGATGAAATCCCCCATGAAATTCTCTCCAAAATCATCCAAGCCAAATAACAAAAAATGAAAGAAATAAGCCAAATCCGTGTTTAAAGAATCTGCATGTACTTCATCGAGTTTTACCTTGCACTTGTGCTATACAAGTTGTACATCCTATTAAAAATTTTTCTTGTCGGACACCTTCTGTTTAAACACCCATAACGTCTTTTACAATTATCCAAATGACAAACAGTTTGAAGATTTAAAAACTAGACTCAAAGATATTTAATTTGATAGGTTGTAAACCATATAACTTTTTATATATCCCGAGATATGAGCTTCTAAAGTAGGCTCCATGAAATCAAAAAATCCTGGAGAAACTGCTCCACAAGTAATTTTCAATCGATCATAACTTTCACTACAGATGTCTAAATTACGATTTCTTTAGTTTTCTGGAAACTAGACATGAAGTTCTATAACTTTCGTTTTTATATAATCTCAAAATTCCTTGTAGATCAAAAGTTATAGGCCCCCAAAGTATGCTACACGATTGCTGTCCAAAGGCCTTCTGCAGAAAATTGCAGCAGTTCCCTTTTTTGTTTTAGGGTCCGAATTCCATTCCGTTAACCTTCCGAAATCCACCAGAGGCCCTCGAGACCTTAACCAATTATATCAACATGTCCCGCAATATTATTCAAACTTTTTCCAACCTTCGCAACACCAAAATAACATCAAAACATCAAATCATCATCGGATTCAAGCCTATGAATCTCAAGAACTTCCAAATTCCACATCCGATGCCGAAACACAACAAAACTAGTCCGAATGACCTCAAATTTAGCAGACAAGTCCAAAATGACATAACGAAGCTACAACAACTCTCGGAATTCCATTCCGACCCTCGGATCAAAATCTCATCTATCATTCGAAATTCGCCAAAATACTAACTTTGTCAATTCAAGCTTAATTCTACACCAGTCATCACAAAAATATTACGTACACACTCCTAAGTCCCAAATCACCTAACGAAGATATCCGAACAATAAAATTCGCATTTCGAGCCCTCTAACACATAAGTCAATATCCGGTAGACTTTTCCAACTTAAACTTCCTTAAAAGAGACTAAGTGTCTCAAACCTTACCAAAATCATTCCGGAATGACTTTAAATTTTGCACACAAGTCACATTCGATATTATGGACTTGACCCAACTTTCGGAATCACATTCTGACCCCGATATCAAAATTTTCACTTCCGGTCGAATTTTCTCAAAAACCTTCAAATTACTATATTTAGCCAAATGACTTCAAAATGACCTCCGGACATCCGAATTCACTTCTGATCGCGCTCCCAACTCCAAAATTATCATACGGAGCTATTCCCAGACTCAGAATCCCAAAGGGACATTTATAATACTGAAATGCCTTCCAACCCAAATTTATGAAATTCTTCTAAAATACTAACTTCCACAATATAAGCCGAAATGCTCACGGGTTATCCAAAACCAAATCCGGACATACGCCCAAGTCCAAAATCATCATACGAACCTGCTAGAACTTTCAGATCTCGATTCCGAGGTCGTTTACTTAAAATTCCAATCTTATCCATTTTCTTCAACTTAGGGCTACCGGATTAAAAATTTTCTTTCCAATTTGACTCCGAATTTTTCGAAATTCAACTCTGACCATACGCACAAGTCAATATACCTGAAATGAAGTTATTCATGACTTCCAACTACTGAACGACATGCTAGAGCTCAAAACGACCGTTCGGATCGTTACAGGTAGCCTTGCAGGCATCCGCAGGCCCGACGTCTCTTCTTTATGTTTTCTTTTAGACTATTGCCTCATTGTTTTCGAGACGGATATCTTATATATTTCTTTCAGACCATTCTATTTAGTATATTCTTAGTAGTTCATGAGTACCGTGACACCAAATCTTGGGTAGAGGCTATTATTGACTATTCCACGTTTTGATTCGTATTTATAAATCAGACTTCCGCTATTGTTCTTTTTAAATTTCATGTTCTTTATTGATGCTATAAACTATTAAAATAATTGTTTAATAAGGGAAAGGTAATTGAGTTGTCTTGCCTAGCTACTACGAGTAGGCGCCATCACGATCCCGATGATGAAAAATCCGGGTCGTGACAAGTACCAATTAAAAATACAGCGCCCCTGGAAAAAAGGGATGTTAGTGTCGTCGAATAGACCTTTTATGTATAGATCAAAGTCCTCTTTCAACATACAATGCCAATATAAGAAAAAACGACGATGTAAATAACAAGTAACAAACAATAATATCCATAGGCCAAGTTAAAATATATCAATTGTTCAATGTACGAAACTTCATACGGTGAAAATGATACTCAGAATATGAAGATAATATTATTATTGGATAAAATATCTTTAATAGCGATTAACTACAATTCACAATACTACTGTTTACAATACCATTATTTACAATATGCACATCATAACCAACTCCCTATTGCAAATCACAATTTCTATGCAATATATATATATATACCTACCACCATATGTGAGGCATGGTATCCGATCACGGCCCAACCGGATAGGCTATCTCTCCCAAGACATTACCACAATCACAATTTCAATTGCAATAACCAGCACAATAACCACCATGTGTACGACTTGGCATCCGATCACGACCCGATCGGCTAGGTCGTCTCGCCAAGACATTACCATTTTCTATCAATCATCTCTCCAAATAACGGGAATAATTTTATCACATCAATTTCATTCCAATTAAGGGAAAACATTGCTAATTTTTATACAAAGGAAACATAAATATAGATTCGATTTACCTCATAACCTTTCTTATTGTATATAACTTCATTGGTACTTTTAACCAATTACAACATCATTATTTTATTGGCTCACTTGGACAGACATATGATTCTTCGTTCATGGAACAATGGTCCTATTTCACATTCCACACTTATATTTTTTTCTTTTCACGGATCATCATCATAATTATTAACATATAGAATATTCCAGAAATCACAACTTTAATTTCATTAGAAATGAAGACGTTAAACACAATAGATTTCTTTCCAATAAATGGAGTAAAATTATTGTCTATCGAAGCACAAGTTAAAATCATAGACAAGTAACACACTGTTTAATTATTGAAATACTTCCCCCAAAGAGGGCAACACACAATTTAAACTCATAAATATGTAAGAGCTCAAAACAGGTTGCCAAGACTTTCAAGACATGTCATTAGTTAACACAACCACATTTGGGCATGACTAGAGTACATAAGTTTTTTAACAGATCCACTTTCGAAGCTATTTATAAACATTTGAATCAAGGCACACTTCATAACCTTTCTCACATCAATTATTTCAATTCATGGGCACAGTTGGCCACCAGTACAACTTTATTTATTGGTACATTGGCCACACTTAATATACCCAATTCACTTCCAAACAGCTTCACATTTTACCAACAATATATCAATCAAGACTTTAGGAACGCATATGAGTAAGTATGAGTCTTAAGCATGTCGAGTTTTCTCACACAATTGGGCATACAAGCCTTTTTTTTTGAAGCACGACTCAAAGCCATAATATTTTAACACACATAACATTTTATTTCATTTGAGAATAGTCAAGTTTATAGGTACTAACCCAGTATATAGAAATTAGGAATTTTGAGCCAACCATACTTGAACTTATGGAAACATTTATGGAATTCGATTCTAAGAGAGAATGTTTAGCCAACATACCTCGTTTGAGCATTCCTTAAGTTACTACAGTGCCCCAACACGTCTAGTAATAAAAATATATAGGAAGATAGTGAAAATCAGTTAATAATTAGAAGGATTCCCATGATATAGCTCTTTTATCAATTTAGTCAAACACCTAACATGGAAAATAGACTGCAAGGCTCTACATGCGATATCCCTCAACTAATTTCAATAAGAAACTACCCAAAATGGTTCATTACTCTAGATACTAAAACTTTGTGTCACATACATGGCCCATTCCCCCACAATATATATTTGAACTCATAACTCTTGCATGAAATCCTAGAAGTAGGACTTATGCGGAAAGATAATGATCTAGTGATTAGCTTCCTTGATTCTTAAGGGTTGGTGCAAGATTGGATGATTAGAATGTTAGGCTTCCTCCTTCTCTCTATAAAGTTCTCTTACCTATCTCTAAAACCCCTCAGAAAATTGCCCCAAAATAAGCCCAAAGCCTATTTATCAAAATGGGTTCGGATTATGAAAATAGGAAAATGAAGCCTCCGAAATTAGGTTTGCGGTCGTAGAATAGACAACATAATGGGTATGTGAGTCGTGGAATGGATCACGAAAGTTGTTCCCAGAAGTGGCCTGCACTGGGCTGGTCTGTGATCATTTTGTGGTTCGCAGAATGCTTTTGCGGTCGTAGAACTAGAATTTTCCAACTTTTGGTAATTTGGTCATAACTATTTTTCGGAGTGTCCAAATGACGAACAATTAGAAGTGTTAGAAACGAGACTAAAAGATCTTTCATATGATAGGTTGATCATCACATAAAACTTTTTATACATGTAGATATGCTCGTCCAAAATTTGTTGTGCGTGCTCATTTGAAATTTTAGCCTATCATGTAATTTTTCAACTTGACTTAGACTTAGGCCTCTCCTTAGACCTCAAATCACTTATAATACGAGTCATACACTTATTACCATATCCAATTAATATCTATCATATTAATAATACTCATTTGTACACAGAATAAAATAATTAGCCTATCTTGGCATCACAACATCCTAAATTAGCAAAGTTTTCCGGGGCCTTACATTCTCCCCCGCTTAACATAATATATCTCTTTTCTCACATACCTCAAGTCCCTATATTTTGACTAACTCCCAAATTTTTTAGAAATTTCGCCATAGTCTCTTTTGTAATTGGGCATATCCACCTGCCAGAGAATCATCAAAACCATCCTAACAATACATCCAAGACTAGATAAGCACCACAATGTATTTATCACTGACACTAGTCTCCGCATTACGATCACTACATTATAATAATGATACCTGGATGTGAACTGCACAATTTTAATCATAACACCTAGAAGGTAGCTTTCAAATAAAAACCAATTGCTATACAATCAAGCGAAAATATTTTCTGTCCACAAAACTCTCAGCCTCAAGGTGCCCTCTTCGACTTACAGACTTCGCCATAACACATTCATGCAAATGATCTCAACTCCTAAATCTTGAGAACAACTTGCTCACTTTATTTAACTCTAAATATCTATGTCAGACACCCAAGTTAAACCCTTTGCCACCTTTAACCATTTTTCTATGATGGGCTAGAATGAATATGACTATAGAGTTCCTACCCAATATGATTGATCATGGAATGATGCTTCCTTTTCACATGTTTGAACCTACACCCTCGATAGAATACTATAAGAAGTAACAATGAGGTATGAGATTAGGCTAGAATTATTCAAAAATTCATCAATGTGATGAGCAGAGTATTTCGTGAGGTTATGTACCCTAAGAAGCATGATGCTTATTACTGATAACGCTGACATGATTATACATTATGATGATATAATTGATTTGATAAATAAGGCATAAATTTAACTACTATATTGGCAATAAAAATCATTAAGGAGAAATATTCAAGTAGGTGACCCAGTCATCTCTTGGAGTGTAGGGAAAATCAGTTTATCAAGAATGAGAATACTCTAATACCTTGAATGCGATATGTGTTACAAAATACATGAAGTTGAATTACACTTCTACTATTAACTGACACAAGGAATTTATGCCACACACTCATGAGTATGAGAAAAAAGTTGAACACTTATGAGATTATCATAATTCAATCAGCTCAACCCTTCCTGATAATAGATCATATATGAGAGAACAAAAAATACGACAACTTGTCTTCCAAATCAATATGCTCATGATATGTGCCAAAATCTGAAAGCATCTAATTTCAACCTTTCATGAGTGAAACCACATAGCTAGGACATCTTAACATTAGGATGAAATCATGTATTGGTTATAGAGAATGAATATTTGTCTATGTGCTAGAGTTGTAATACCATGCCACTTTATGGAAACTACAATAATAGGAACAAAACGAGTTACTTACTATGAGACAATTTAGGTTGACACAAAAGCCATAATGAGATGGGCAAACAACAAGATCTTCCTGTGACGAATTTGTGATACATATCAAATTTCTCAGAAACTTTATGCGGACAAGTGACCGCTTTAGATTGACATGTACACATATGATAGGTGTTGGGATATGCCCTAATGTTACTAGACAATGAAATTACTTCATGATAATAATCACAAAGGAGTAAAGTGACTGTTCAAACCATAGAAGCCATATACACTAGAGATAAAAAGAGTGACTCGGGAAGGATAGCAAGACTGGGATGCTTTACATTAAACTTGACACCACATAGGTAAACTTTACGACGGTGCATGCATAGGCACAAGTGAGAAGATGTTATTCTTTCGAATCAAAAGATTCTGTAAGATATTCATCAAGTATATTCCCTTGTTGATAATTTAGGAAAGTAAGTAGGAAGTATTAATCCTAGAGTTATAACTAAATTCAAGGACATAATTATAGAGCTCAATTCTACAAGAGGTTGTAAATAAGAGAATTGTGATAAAGAGGCTTCATACTAATACTGTGTCTCGTTCAAAGAGTAGGTATATGTAATGTTTTGTGATTCAACATTTTGGTTAAGACCATGTTCATGAAGCCTCTTCGATATGGATGCACATGTACAACAAGGAAAATTCTACGTTGTTCATAACGATGTACTATTGAGTGGATTATTTGGTGACTTTAAGTTGACAGGGAAATAACTTAATCAATGCCCCTCAACTCCACATCCATAATGTAGATTGGTACCACAATGACATACCACATGTTCTGGTGGTGCGGTGACATTAATAGAAACAAGGATACTCCCCTTAGAAACAAGTTATACCAATCCCTCCATGGCTCGATACATTCTCTTAACAAACTCTTTTGCAATCTCCCTCAAATTCATTGGTGGGTTCATTCACTCCTTACTACATCAAACTCATGGATTACTCATCTTGAGAATAAGACATAACGAGGAAATTAACTCCCTATCTTGAGCTCTATCGCACGATCTGGAGTATTAAAGAAGGGTCAAATTTCCTAAATTTCCAAGTAGCCTCCTCATTATATATGTGTTCGACAACACACTGATAAGAAGGACTCTACTAGAAACGGCTCCAAGACATGCTTGGATACTTTAAAACCTTAGGCTCTGATACCAAGATTTTCACGCCCTAAAATTGAGGAGCGCGACCGGTGCTCAGCCGAGTAAATGCGACTGAGCAAGCCTATTAGATTTTATTCTACCCAATTTTATATTTGAATAAAGAGGAGATGAACTCCATTAATCACATTCTGACAATATTTGATTAACAACTCCCATTTCGTTTTGCATTAACAGCTTCAACCATAATTTCCAAAATAGTACGAGTTTATAGATATAATGAAAAATATGGTTGCCAAATACCAACATTTCTAATTTAATTCCCAATATCAAACACTACTGACAACCTGTCTACGGAGCCTCTAAATATAAATAAAGAATAATATAAAATGTCGGCAACAAGGCTCCGACTATAACACAAAATACAAAGCATATGATATGCGAAATATACATGACCGCGAAATAAAGTGGGGCTAACCAAATAAGCTGATCAGATACACCGCTATCACTAATCGATGCTGTCTGATGTGGAACCACCTATAAAAATTAAATATAGAGCACCCCTGGAAAAAAAGGACGTTAGTGCTGCCGACTAGCACTAGTATGTATAGCTAAAAGTCTCCTTTCGAAATAAAATGCCAATATAAGAAAAGACAATAATGTAAATAAAAAGCAACAACCAATGATATCCATAGACCAAGTTAAAACATATCAATTTTTTAATATACGAAAGTTCATATGGTGAAAATGATACTCGGAATATGATGACAAGATTATTATTGGATAGAAGATCTTTAGTACCAATTCAACACAGTTTACAATACTACTGTTCACATTACAATTGTTCACAATATGCACATCATATCCAACTCTGAATTTCAATCATAATTTTTGTGCAAATATATATAAAATATATACCACCATGAATCTAGCACGGAGTCCGATCACGACCCGATCGGCTAGGCCGTCTTATTTAAAGACAATATCCACAATCACAATTTCAATCATAATTTATCACACAATTACCACTATGTGTGCAGCATGGTGTCTGATCACAACCTGATTGGCTAGTCTGTCTCGCCCAAGACATTACCACAATCACAATTTTAATTTAAATTTCCAATACAATCACCACCATGTGTACGACATGGCATCCGATCATGGCCAGATCGGCTAGGCCGTCTCGCCCGTGACATTACTATTTTCTATCAATCATCTCATCCCAATTAATAGGACTAATTTTATCACATCAATCTCATTCCAATTAAAGCGATTTTTTTAATTTGCATATAAAGGAACATAAATACATATTCCATTTACCTCATAACATTTCATATTGTATATAATTTCTTTGGTACTTTTAACCATTTACGACATCGTATTGGCTCTCTTGGCTACACATATGATTCTTCTTTTATGGCACAATGGCCATATTTCACACTCCACACTTTTATTTCTTTCCTGTCATGGATCATCATAATCATTATGACCATATAGAATATTTCGAAAATTACAATTTTAAGTTCTTTAGAAATGATGTCATTAGACAGAATAGATTTCATTCCGATAGATGGAGTAAAATGATTGGCAATCGAAGCACAAGTTAAAATCATAGAAAAGTAACACACCATACAGCCACATTTGGGCATTACTAGAGTATATTAGTTTTTAGGCAGATCCACTTTTGAAAGTATTTATAAACACTTGAATCAACGCTCACTTCATAACCTTTCTCACATCAATCTTTTAATTTCATAGGCACCGTTGGCCACCAATACAACTTTCTTTCTTGGTACGTTGGCCACACATCATATACCAAATTCACTTAGTTCACTACTAAATATATTTACATTTTACCAACAATATATCAATCAATACTTTAGGTACACATATGAGTAAGTATGAGTCTTAAGCATGTCGAGTTTTCTCACACAATTCGGCATACTAGTCTTTTTTTGAAGCATGACTCAAAGCCATAACATTTTAACACGAATAACATTTTATCTCATTTCAGAATAGTCAAGTTCATAGGTAATAACTCATAATATTGAAATTAGAAATTTTGATCCAACCATACTTGAACTTATGGAAACATTTATGGAATTCGATTCTAAGAGAGAAAGTTTAGCCAACATACCTCGTTCGAGCATTCCTTAAGTTACTACAAGGCCCCAACATGTCTAGTAATAAAATTCTATAGGAAGATAGTGAAAATCACTTAATAATTAGAAGAACTCCCAAGATATAACTCTCTTATGAATTTAGTCAAATACCTAACATGTGAAATAGACTACAAGGCTCTACAATGGAGATCCTTTCATCCCTCGACCAATATCAATAAGAAACTACCCAAAATGGTTCATTACTCCACATACTACAACTTTGTGTCACATGCATGGCCTATTTCCAGCCCCACAATATATTTTTTTGAATCATAATCTCTTGAATTAAATCTTAGAAGTAGGACTTACGTACAAAGATAATGATCTAACGATTAACTTCCTTGATTCTTGAGGATTGGTGCAAGATTGGATGATTAGAATGTTATTCTTCCTCTTTCTCTTTCTAAAATTCTCTTACATCTCTCTAAATCCCTCAAAAAATTGCCCCAAAATAATCCCCAAAACCTATTTATCAAAATAGGGTCGGGTTATAAAAATAGGAAAATAAAGCCTCCAAAATTAGGCTTGCGGTTGCAGAGTGGACCGCAGAACTGGTATATAGGTCGTAAAATGGATCCCGAATCTGGTACCCAGAAGTGGCCTGCACTACGCTGGTCTGCGGCCATTTTGCGGTTCGCAGAATGATTCTGTGGTCACAGAATTAGTCATAGAATAAAATTTTTCCAGCTTTGGGAAATTTGGTCATAATGCTTTGTATAAGTGTCCAAATGAAAAATGATTTGGACCATTAGAAACTAGCCTCGAAAATGTTTCATTTGATAGGTTGTGCATCACATAAAACATATATATATATATATATATATATATATATATATACACACACACACTTGTGCGTACTCATTTGAAATTCTAGCCTATCATGTAATTTTTCAACATGACTTAGACTTAGGCCTCTACATAGACCCCAAATCTCTTATAACATGACTTATACACTTATTACCATATCCAATTAATATCTATCATATTAAAAATTCTCGTTTGCACATAAAATAAAATAATTAACCTACCTTGGCACCATGAAATCTTAAATTACTTAGAGAAATTTTTTGAGGCCTTAAACTATAGACTTTTATTTCGTACCCACATTACTATACCATATCCCTTTTGTTCTTAGTTGACATTAATTTTATCCTATTACATCTTAAAGAACTTTAATTATGAAATAAGTGCTCAAAAAAGTAAGGACTAAGTGTGGGGTAGTTTTCGAGTGGAACCAATGAAAGAAAGAAAGGTGCACTAGTTTTGTAAAACAATACTTTCATGGCCCTAAATACCCCGGTCGTGATGTCATCTATCACATTACTAGGCCAACTGAAACAACACGAACAACATAAAGGTATTTTGTAAATTTATTTTTCTAATTAGATATAATCTCAAATCTTTCATTTTTAATATGTACCAAATATACGGAAAAGACAATACGTAAGCACATCAACCCAGCCAGAATCTGGTGTCACTAGTCATGAGCCACTAAATACAACTCAACGTTATTTTCTTAATACAAGATAAGTCTAAAATATAAAATACTAAGGATAGGAAGGAGAAAGACAGGGTTGCGAATGTCGTGCACCTATCTTGCAACCTCCGGGTAGGACTCTGAAGGAAACAATCAACACTCATTCGGAGGTTCTAGCACCTGGTTCTGCACACAAGGTACATATCATAACGTGAGTAAGCCAACTCAGTAAGTAACCAAAGTAAATAAAGGTTGAGTGTAGTGATGAGCATTTAAAAGCATATACATACTTTATCAAGAATCTCAACAAAATATCGAAGTCCAATTTGTGGTTCAATAACCAAATATCTTGCAAAAACTCCAGTTTTAATGGAAATCGTTTGAATCATTTATTCAACATTTTTCAGTAGAGGCTCAGTATAAAAGAAAAGTAAAAACCTAAAATCATAAACAATCCCCTCGGGTGAAGGATCACTCACAAGTGTAGCCCTTTGGGAAAGCCTCTCATTCACTCTCGCTCAATATGTATCTTATAATAATAACCGCTGCAGGGTGCAGCCCGATCCATAATATA